>JAHWFP010040707.1:3990-41444 GCA_023313725.1 Lithobius niger
AGAAGTAAGTTAAGGACATAGCTTTTTTCCGGCAAGCTACTGATGCGACAACAAAAGTGTATGTTGACAGGAATTGCTTATTACATGATAAACAGAAAGTATACTTTCTGTTTATCAGAGTACTTTCTGTAATGCAGAGTACAAGCCGATTAGAAATCTAAGCAAACCTAGTTTACCGAGTGATGCTGCTACTAATGTATTTGTTGACAGCAATTGCTTGTTTGAAGACGACCATAAAGTATACTTCAATGCCAATAACAAACCGATTAGAAATCTAAATGAACCTGCTTTACCGAGTGACGCTGCTGCTACTAAGGTATTAATCGACAGCAATTGCTTGTTATAAGATGACCAGAAAGTATACTTCAATACCATCAACAAAACGATTAGATATCTAAGTACACCGACTTTACTGAGTGATGCAGCTACAAAGAAATTAGTGCAGGAAAACTGTTTCATGATAATCACCTTTTCCATGTGACAAGAGCTTGAATGGATTGTTGGGATTTGACTTCGGAAACTATGTCAGAAGATGAGAAAGTCAAAATACTGTTGACATTATGAGCGTCCACACTATTTTTTGGACACGTTGATATCATAGGAAATACTTACATACAGTAAACTATGAAACCCAGCCCACTTTATATTCGTTTCATCTGAATTCACCTACTGGTTGTAAAATAATAGAGTTCCCTCATAATTTGATTTGCCTCCCAGTTACTGCCTACTTAATCAGAAATATAAGAGTGTGGCTTACGTCTCGAACCAACGAGCCATTGGATTTGAATGGTGAGACGCTCACAAGGTAACTTTATTTAAGATCTCAAAAATTAAAAAAAGGACAATATGCTCGTATTTGTAAAAAAATGAAAGGACTCTTTTCTTAATTTTAAAGACAGTAAAAAAACAAATGGTTTTACACCTAAAAACAAAGCTTTCATCATATTTATGAAAATGAGCGTAGTAGAGGACTTCATAAAAATAAGTGAACCTTTGGTGTACGATTCTTCCGTTGATTCATCCACGTGTCAAGAGATGTAAATTGCAAAATCCGAATACACATCGAAAACCGAGATTGATATCTGCATGTTACTTACTCTAAATTCCGAGTGATATCCTTTCTGGATTTGAATGCTAATTTTGCCACTGGAGGGTACGTTGGCCAGTACAGAATGGCACAGTAATTTAGGCAGCTGTGCTTTAACACCAACAACTTGAGTGTTGACTTGCTTCAGTTCAAGAAAGCGTACTCTCTTGTGGTATTGGATTGCCTCAAACAGTACGAGAGGCTTCAATCGGCAATCGTGGATGTACAAGTCAAACTGAAGTTCAGAACAATCATACCAGCTAACACTTCCGTCACGCTCTGCTCATTGGCAGCAGGAAAATGAACCTAAAGTTCGATAGAGGCAATTGCCTCATGACAGAGGTCTTAACTTATGACCACCCAACGATTAATCGAATTTATTAAGCCTTTAACGAACTTTGATTTAAACCGGTTGGCAAGAGTAATGAATATTCGGAAATTTAGGGGTACTTTTAGTAAAGACACACTTCCCTTAAAATTTAGTCCTAAGGATGAAACGGAATCATAAACTTGGAATATTTTCAGGATGGGGACGGAAGTCATTGGGTAGCCTATTCCACCATTTCGAGCAAATCCGGTTATTTCTGTAGTTTTGGCAGTGTGTATCCTCGCCGGTCCGTGGTTCAATACTTAGAACCGTGAATTAAATACAATTACGAACGTGTACAAATCTTTGATCAGATTTCTTGTGGTCACTTTTGCTTATTGTAATGATACCTTTTGTAAGGCTCATAATTATGAAGCTGTTTTAGACAGAATGAGACGAATCATCTATTGAAAAGTTATGTACAAATATAACTAGAAGTAAACATTTTCTACTGTATGAAATGAATTCTGTTTTTCAAATGAATTGGCATGTTTAGAATAATTTTCAAGTCAGAGTCTTTGCCAGTGAAAATAAATGAACAGGAATCCATGATGTTGTCTATTTTTAAAGTAATATACTTGAAAAGAAAACAGATTATACTACTATATCAAAAAAGAGCAACCGAAAAGAAAATAAGAAAAAATATTACGTAAAATGTAAACAACCGACTTCTAATGAATAGAAGCCCTCACTTTGTAGAACAGCACGAAACAACAGACTAATGGAAGTAGTGTTTTTGATTTATGTGGTAAATAAAAACTTACTTTGTCAAATTGGGGAAGGGACTCGTGAACAAAATCATAGATTAGTTGCCACTGAAATACATTTACACGGATACCAATATGCAGTCCTGGAACTAAACTAAAGAAGCGACTGGCACAAAGAGATCCTGGAATATATAAACTAAACAAAGCGCGCAAAGAACACGATATACTTTATGCCGAAATTTCGAATTTAAAATATCGACACGACACAAATCAAGTTCTAATTTCAAAAGCTCAAAGAGTGGGAGAGGATCCGTCTCTGTCGTGGAGGGAAAAATTAGCTGCTTCAATAATTAAGAAAATCATAAAAACAAAACTCAGCTTCAGAATAGGAAAATAAAAAAAATGGAGCAACTCGTAAAAGAACTTCATAGACCTAACCGAAAAAATGTTCCGTGGCGGAAGGTGATTGTACTGGGCCTGAACGATCTATGGTAGGCAGACTTGGAGGAAATGATACCTTACAATAACATAAATAAGGGTTTACCTACCTACTGACCTGCATTAATGCCCAAGTTCGTTCGGGTCATTCCTCTTAAAACTAAATCCGGTATCGACGTTACCGAAGCTTTCAAGAAGAAACTCGTAGGAGTGACACCCCTGAAAAATTTGCAAGTTGATTTAGGTAGTAAGTTCTACAATAAAGGATCAAAGCGCTTCTTAGGTGTCTTAATATCAACATGTACTGTACGTATTCTGAGAGGAAAGCAATCGTGGTAGAAAAGTTAACAGAATGCTGAAAACTTGAATGTGGAAAACATTAATCAGGCAATTACAAGTGGAATTACAAGTGGATACACATTATCGATAAGTTGATTTCACAGTACAACAATGCAGTTACCTAGGGAAGTAACCAGGCATTGCTGAGACGAACCGTTTCTGAGATGAACTAGTCCCAAACGACTGCTGAAGAAACCCAAATTTGTTGTAAGAAATAAGTCAGGATTTCTAGAGTTAAGAAGATTTTCCATAAAGGGTATTTGCAAAATTTTACTAAAGAAGTATTCACGAATCGTAAAGTACAAAAAAATCCAACCATTTACGTATCTTTTAAAGGATGAGGCAGGTAAACCAGTACTCAGAGGTTTCTACGAACAGGAAATTCAAAAACCCTGGTTTCAGATTTATGTCTAGTGGAGTTAGTATTATGTAAAAGAGAAAAGAAAAGAACAGAAAATGCTTTATTTTGTTAAATGGAAAGGCGACGATTCCAAATACAATAGCTGGACAGATAATACTTCAGCTGAATTCATGTGTCCATAAGGAGAGTATTGACTGCTTCATTGCAGACCCATCTCTTATCATTGTAAGGACTGTAAACCAACTTGTTGATGGTGGTGGTTTTCAGTTTGTGAGCCTCCAAACGAATGTAAGACCCTACAGTTCTTATGACAGTCTTATTAGACAGCACATTCTTGTATGTTTTGTGCATGACTTGTGCTGTTGTTTTAATGCCTTTGCAGGCCGAATTGTTATTACCATCTAAATAAAACTCTGTAGAGCTTAGAATTTAAACCCACAAATTCGGAAATTCGGCAACCTGCGCCCTCGTCTTTCATCTTTCCAATACTTTTTTGTTGAAGTTTGAAGTGTAGGAAATGGTCTGCAGGGTAGTCCGATCTATCAAATAACGATACGTCCTCTTCCACATCTTTGTAAACATCATCCTGTTTCTATCGAACAACACAAACTATCCGTATCCATAACTAGAAGTTTACATCTCTCCGGTCCTTTTTTTTTTGATCATGTAGTCATAGTGAAACCTGTAGACTAGTAACTTTTACAGTTCCAAAAAGCTAAACCCAACCGAGATGGGCTTGTGCAAAATGATGTTTGTAGCTCTCTTCGTAAAAATTACCAAATTCGTGGTGCAGGGGTGAGATGCTTACTCGACGGCTTTCTTTTTTGTCGTTGCTATCCTGACATTCGATTGCTTTCCTTTGTTTACGATCATCTTACCGAAAATACTGTTATTCATTAATTTATAGAGGTTTTTGTCAAAATCGTTAGTAGCTGTTTGCTGTTTCTCATTATTAAACTCGATGTAGATTTCAGTCAAGCTTCTTGCTTAAAGCTGATCGCTCTGTGTATTTTCTTGAGACCCACGTCAAGAGAAATGTAATATTTCAAATTACTGTAATGCACCATGTACTTTGTCTATGAGCGAAGGTTAGTGGTTAACTTTAGGCCTTTGTTGTCCATTAACTGCAAATCTTGACTGCCCTATGGTAGAAAGGAGAAAGTAAAGACTTTGTGATTTTCATGTGCTCCGGCGCTAACAGGAAATCATTGTGTGATGCATGTTCATATCCGGTATTGCAAGTCCACTTCTAATATCAACCCCGTATCACTTTCATCTCCATGATTGTCGATATTTATATCCTTAAGCAGGTCTTCCGGCACCCATTTGTACTCTCCGGTCGGCAGATACTCGTACATTACACAACCATATAAGTTGTTGAAGTCCAAAAATATGATGTAAAAATTATTTTTATCATGCTCGAAGGTAGATAGTATATAAGGGTAGTTGGCTTTAGCATATCTACTAGCTATAAACGAGACATCGCTTCCTAAGCTCTTTTCCACCATAAGATGTTAAGTTTAGTGAAGAGATACAAAGACACTACCATCCTCTCGAGCACCACATCCCAAGATGGCGAGAGTGTAGAAACGTAATGGGAGGGATCCAATCCATAACCAGCCAAACTCGTTGAACTACAGTTTTTAAAGACATCAGCTAAAAGACCGATGTCTGCCCACAAATACAGATCGTGGTAATCTCCAAACGTTTTGCATTTGCCTAAATCCCAAATCTTCATGGCACGTCGTAAAATTCAGCGCAGATTGCTCCTTTCAACAACGAGGTAAATAGTGACACGGGAGGTACACCTCTTCTCAAGCACTTCCAAATTTGTCATGTATTCGTTCAGAAACACACCTTTTCGCCTAAAGCCTTCCACAAATGTCATACATTCACCTTCGAAAAGCTTGTCCGTAATGTTAAAGTTCTTTAAGTTTGAAGCTAAAGTTTCCAATGATGTCATCACAAATAATAGACTGTCGATGAAAGTAAAACCACCCAATCTCATGCTGCTGATTCTTTCCTTGTTTTTTTTTTGCGATGACCCTCACGTTATGCAGGGCATTCAAATCTGTAAACGAATTCAAAGCCTTAACAACGAAATGACAGTCGTATTTTTTGGAATTATGCATAGCAACCGCTATATTTTTTTTCAAATTATAAGTGTAAGTGTTTTTGTTCGAAGATACACTTGCTGTGTGCGGTACCTCTAAATTTACCGGTGATGTGCCATGGTCCATACTTTAGTAAACCCATTAAACTTTTCTTGGGATGGTGTAAATGCACCGTGGTTACAAAGATGGCACATCACGGCTCTTTTGTTGAGCAACCACTGCTCCTTGGTTAAACGTTTCATTTGTAGTTCTTGTGGGAATTCTGTTCCTACAGATTCTGTTCCACTACCTTCACACAGTCTACTCTTCTGTATAACTTTTTGGAAAATACTCCTTCTAAATGGTTCACAATCACATAGGCAAAATTGAAAGCTTGGAGGATGTGGTTAACTCTGGCGTAATTATCGTTTCAGTTAGAACTGGAGACTGGTTGTAGTGGCGCTTCAGAGTCCATATAGGTTATGTACAACCTTTTGAGCACATTCTTGAAATTCCTAACCTGGATAACGTCATTGTCGGGCAATGAGGTCTTTTGAAACGGAACTCCTCTGCAAGAAGGAAGGTATTTGTTTTCAAAACTAAAGCGATTTGTTAAACCGTGTAGGCAATGTCTGCAAAAATACTTTAAGCATCTGCTGGGGTTGAAACTCACGATGAATTTGTTGAAGTTTCTTATCGTCATGTAGTGTCCATTGAGAAGAAGCAATGCTTACTTTCAATTAAGGAACTCGTGCGATAAACGCAACATTCGTCATACTCGAAACCAAAAAGGGATAGGCCTACCTAAATGTTGATGGCGTTTTCGAACGCCCACAATCTTGGATAAAGGAACGGGGTATTTACGCAAGATACCAACAACTAACTCATGAACATGAGGCAGGTAATGTTTCATATCCCAATCATGTTGCAAAGATGAAACGAATTGTATACTAACAAACACAGACTGCACAAAATATCTGTAGTCCTGACTACACACATTGACCACTATACTGGGGCCTATTTTCAAATTCTAGGGGAGTGGCAAACGGCCTAAATATTCCAATGCATAATTCTCAATACACAACCAACGCTTGACAACCCATCCACTTCCTTCTACTGCAAATTGTCAAATACTATGCAAAATCTTGTTTGACATTTCCAAGAGAACCTCCTTGCTCCACACTCTTACCAGGTGGGAATTGAAATAGGCTTTAATAGTTTCCATATTATCCGTCACTTTTTCAAAGAAAATGCATAATCCAATTTGAGATTTTATGCTTATATCATAAGACATGAAATTGATCTAAAAGATTCCAATATTTATCCTTGTACCATTCAGTAAAATCAAGGGCTCGTAGTCCATTTCATCCGATGTAAAATCCCGCTTGAAAGTCAAGAAACAGTTATTGAAAGCATCACACCCACGATCAAACCTTCCTAAATCCAAACTGAGCAGCTCACTTCGAGTTCTGTATCGTCGGTGACATCCGTCTTGTCTTTCAAATCGTGACTACCATAAGACAAGGCGCAGTCGATTCTGGTATCCTCTATTATAGGCACGACTAGAGATCTGATGTTCTTTACTACGAGGTTGAAATTTGAAAGTATTTGAGAAATTATCTTCAACCAATGCTTGAGTTTAGAAAAACAATTTAAGTCTTTTTTTTTAGGATTCTCCAATTTCTCTTCCTGTTGTTTTACAGATCCGCCACACTTGTGCCATTTAGAGTAAGGCCCATCGAACGATTTGCTGGTTGCATTACATTTTCATTTGTGAAGCCTTTCGTGATTCTGTTTATATGTCTTTTCCCTGAACGTTTTCTCACAGTATTGACGCAGGAACATATCATAGTCAAACATTGAAAGACCGTGTTGTCTTCTTTGTCAATCATCGTTGGTCCTTTCGACGCGCCATTAAGCCTCATCTCCCCCCCCCCTTTTTTTTTAAAATGTTTCGGTGTCGAAACTGTATCTTCATTCATTGGAAAAATATTAGACGAATGTAAAATCTTGGTACGAACTGTAGCTTGTTCCAAAGCGGGGAAATACTTCCAACAGGCTTCACAGTAATATACACTCCCAAACTTGATTTTTTCATGGGTAAACATTTTTTCATCACATCGGTCGTAGTGTGCCAAAAATTCATCATAGGAAAAAACGAGTCCTCTGCAATCGAAACAAATAAAGTTTACCATGCAAGAATTCTGCTGATGATTTTCCACCTCTTCTCGCGATAAAAACTCAACTGAGTATTTCTTGCACTGGAACCTTGAAACCACCTCGTACTTGGCAGCCATGGCTGATATGAAGAGCTACAGAATTATCCGTACCTTTTATACCCACCGCTCGTTGAACTAAAATGATTCACCAGGGGTTTGTATCAATCACTGAGTGGCGTTGCTACTCATGCTTTTCTACCAACCTTCTTACTAGAAGGGTGCACGATCAAACAGATACTGTTCCCGACCATTCCTCACACTAGAATAGACACCTCCATACAAATATGCATAAGGGGTGAAAATACCTAACTGGCAACACCAATGTAAAACATACATGCCAGAAATGCTCATGTAGGAGTATGGTAAAAATGCTAAACTGTACGGGCTTTCTGGAGGGTTGCTCAAATAGAATTGCTTTGTGCCAATTTCCAGACTACTGCCATGCTGACATTTAACTTCACACAAAAACGGACATATGTTCTTATCTGAAATTTTATTAATAAAACCGAGCCAAGTTATCTTGTTGTCTTGTTTGTAATAACCCACTGTTTCTTGCTTCTTCTGTCCTAACATGACTCTACACATTTCTTTTATGCTATACACAATTTGTAAAATTTATTTATACGCAAAAATAGAGTAAAAGTGGTTGAATTTCTCATATCCGTTGTTCGAAGAAGGAGCACCCGGTTCAGGTTCGGCTCCCCAAAAGTAAAACAAAACCCGGCATCGAACAAAAACGCTTTAACAATCCTTGACAGGTGTCGTATGGGTCACTGTTTAGAAGTGTGAGGATACGTACTGTTATAAGTTACTATCAAACTTTCTAACATCGGTTTCTAGAAATAGTCACAAATCGCTGTAAATAATATAAAGACAAATTTTGGAAATAAGCCATCACTGAAAAATCATACACTAGATGGCTTATTGCACTACATTATTTCTAGTGTAAGATTTTTTCCTGATGGCTTATTTCCAACTTACCTTTAAATTGGTTTCTAGAAGTGTGAAGATAAGTTTGGATCTTATGGTTAGTTATTTATTTAGTTAGTTTATTCAGGGACCTCGGAGATATACTGGTCATCAGTACCTCCCACCACTACCCATAGACAAATACAAGCTCAAAAGCAAGAAAACAACAATAATGCTACACAAAACTTACCCCACTTTTAAATAATGGGCTATTTAGGTGAAGAGATGACAAGTCGTTTACAATGGTTGATTTTATTTACAGAAGCAAACCCTATACGATAACTGAACAAAAAAAACGGCTTAGAAAAAAGCATTAGAGCTGGTATCCCCATACTCACAGCTGTGATGGTACACGAATAAAAACGGATTAGAGTTCACTCGAATGCAACGAACTAGCAAAGCAAACAAATGCATGAACATTACCGCATTAAGCAAATCTGCCCAAGAATGCACAGTAGAATTTAGGTTTTTGAAGTTAAACAATTCTGTTTGTGGCGAAACATCAATTAAATCTAAAATGGAGACGCAATTAGCGTGAAAGGTCCTGACCTGCATAGAATCAAACAATACATATTCCAGAAGAAAATTCTCCTCGGTTCTCTAGCAGCTCCATAGTGACAACATGAAGAGACAGTGTCATGTACCGTTTACTTTTTATTGTACTCTGATGAAGGTATCGCGTGCTTGACACACCTGATAACGAAATATAAGGTTTGGTTTTTAATCGCTTGTGTTACTGTTTACAGTGTTTTATCCCAGTTCTCCATTTTGCACACACGACTATGACTTCAGTAGTTAAAAGGGGCTTGACCCAAGTGGAACGTTGATGGAAGTATAGCTTTAGCCTTAGGCAAATGATCCCATGCCAGAGGGACTGTTATGTATGGATGTAGGCTAAAACGGTGTCTGCCCGTGGTATCCGCACACCAGGTCTCTTTCGACTGACTATGAGTCATCCTGTCGAATACGACTACTACCACGCAATAGCATAGTCCAGAGCCACACTCAGAGCTGAAGACAATACACGGCAAGAAAGATCAGCCACTAGTTGCCATGAACATCAGAATGGCCTGGGATCCAATGCAACAGAACTTATTGACCAGCCCGATGAGAGCCAGACAACTTCGTCCCTATGTCCACCACAATTGAGTTCACTGGACCTAGCCCTTGTAGCTCTGAGTGAAGAAAGCTCAGTGCAGACTGTGAGTCCGAGTGAATCACTATAGCAAAAAAAAACAGAACGAGACTATTATCAATGGCCACATCCAAGCCCACTAATTTTGCCAACATCACATTTGATAAACTATGCAGTGGATGAGTATGCTGAAGCTTAAAAACTGAAATCCATATACCTACCTCTCTAGCACCACTAGGCGAAAAAGAAGCGTCACAGAAAACATTCATAGCGTGACCTTGTCTTAGGTGGCTGCGCCGTCCAGTACTTGTTCAGACGCCCAAGCTTTGCTATTCTCAACAACACTTCATACTACCACGTTGCATTGCTACCTCGGCAGAACCCAAACTAAGCTGGATGCAACAACCCTCGACTCTAAAGAAATCAGGAAAGTCTCATTGGGACCATCTTCTCAATTACCTTCTTACACACACGAAACCAGTACAATTGGTCAAAAACCGTCCAGCTTTGTCTTCTCATGCCATGACCTTGGGATCTGCCCCAAAACCACTCTCTTCCAGGTGTTAGTGACAACACTACTACACCATGCATGATTAAAACGAGCTAAATGCTCAATTCTTTATGAGGATGACGCACCACAAATATCAGTGAATGTTACATCTTCCAAGCAAGGCAAGCAATCCCTGCACTTATTTAATGTCACCTCAAACTCACCAATGTCGTAGGCCACATGCAAACAGCATGTTGCAGCAGGCATAAATGTGGTAGAAGGTGGAAAAGACCACCCTCATATTTAGCTGCAAAGTGACAGTTCAATGCCTCCACCATACACAGACCCTTTAGGATACTAAGATTGTTTGTACTCCAAAGCCATTGTGCTACACTGAATTACGGGGCTGGGTTGATCATTTGCCAAGCTGCCACTACTGATGTTGACCACATTAGCTTCACACGCAGACGTTCCCACACTATCCTCTTCATGCACCCCAGGGTACTCCTAGCCGCCTTCATTGCAAGACAATAGGAAGCCACCACTCCTCTGACTTGGACCGAAGAAAAAACCTGTATGCATTCCTTCATGCACAAATCGCCTTTTATCAGCCGCTCTCCACCAAACCGGCTGCCAACAAGCAGACACCGTGCCTTTGCAGGTGGTTTCTGATATGCGTGCACCAATCTGAATACTCACCAGCCACCAAATCATCAGTGATCTCCCTCACCTGGCTTATGGGAAGCCAGAGATGCTTCCACCTAAGAGAAACCAACACAGGCCAATGGTCACTACTTCTTTTATCTTCTGAATCATAAACTTCAAACCTATCTGTTATACTCCTCGAACAAAACACCAAGTCCTGATACATTCTGCTATGTCGTAAGGGAAAGGTATGAGAAATGTCCTTAAGTAGCACAAGGTTTCTATTCACCAAGGGGTGACACATTAGATACTTTTCCAGTCTCGGGTCCGTGCAGATCTGACAACGGATGATGCACATTCAGGTTACCTCAAACAATCAACAGCTCTGGCTGAGAATTCTGCAAGGCAGCCCACACACCCACTGTGAACACTGCAGAGGAATATACTACTGCTAGGGAATATATCATTACCACACCTGTTCCACACCTGAATTGCAAACACTGTTCAGACCCTCCACGCTTTGAGCCTTCAACGGCCGATGTGGCACAGGACAGGTTATGACAACCAGGAACCCCAAAGTCACCATGACAGGCCAAATGATAAACTGTCAACTTCAAAACCGACCAAGCTACATAAAAGGCCCGCTGTTTCGTTTCCGCAGTTCCAAGCACACCATAATCCAGCAACAGAGTCAACCTCCTCAGTTTATTCTACA
The DNA here is from genome assembly GCA_023313725.1 of Lithobius niger. Lineage (NCBI taxonomy): Eukaryota > Metazoa > Arthropoda > Chilopoda > Lithobiomorpha > Lithobiidae > Lithobius > Lithobius niger. Next base: position 15,556 of record JAHWFP010040707.1, read on the forward strand.
GACCACTAGCATTCCAAACACAGAAACGAAAGTCTTTGTTCGCCATTATGTTGGTGAATCGCTTTGCAAATCAGGGCACTCCGATCAGATCAAGTCTGAACCTGGATCAACAGCACCCGATGTGCAGTCCTGACATCTTCAGTGCAGACCCGACATTTTCAATGCAGTCCACCAAATGGGCTTTATGCTTCCACAGCAAAGCATTTGATTGCTACTGGAGGAGGAGAACCACCAACTTCCCCTTCGACCCCCTATGGCGAACTTAGTGAGGCAAAACTCTTGCATCACCATTTACAGAATTAATGCTGAATATGATGAATGACCCATACAGTGTTCACACTGCAACAACACGGGGAAAGTAGGACCTAAATATGGCAATGACAATGGGGATCACCCAGATTGTTCAGAAATTTGATGGGTCGATGGCACTATTAAAGACGAGGCAGAAGCAGGGGCAGGACGCAAGAAGCTTGGGATATACTAGAAACTTGTGAGACAAAATATAAAGGAACAGCTAAAGGATCACCGAAATTCTGAAGAGCTGACTGATTACTTGATGTGTTCAGTCTATCGTGTAAAGGTCTGCAAAAGCACACTTTACTACAGTACACATACAGCACTTTCAGCCATGCCTTTCCGTGGATTCACAGTGTAGGCATCCGGTGGGGGGAGAGGGGGAGTCTGTTCAGAGTCGCTACCAAAGCTGGCACCCCGCTAATGTAAAAAATGTTCAGAATGTTCTGAGTAGTCTTCGACCAGATCAAGTCCAAACATCAACCAACTGCATCTGAAGGTAAATCCTCATTGCAATCCTGAACTAACGTAGCATACGGGTTGGACGCCTCCACAGCATGGCACTTGGTGGCTAGCAAAAGGGGAATACCACCAACCTATCCTTTGACCCCCTACAGCGAACATGGTAAGGACAAAACACCTGCGTCACCGTACTCGAATTAAAACTGCAGAATCTCATGAATGACTCGCATGGTGTTCACTTGGCAACAAGCCAGGAAAACCAGGACCCACATCGGGCAGCGACAATGGGGACAGCTCTGATTATTCAGCCAGTTACTGGGTCGACAAGGTAGATGCAAGGTGCAGGAGACAAGAACTTGTGAGACACTAGAAAATAGTGAGACGTTTTTTGGTTTCCAATCGGAGATTGACAACGTTCAGTCCTGGTCGGCATACTGGCAATTACCCATCGCTCCCCTCAAATTGTTTGTCATGCATGTAGGTTACAATAAATAGACATAAATCGCTGGAAATAATACTTACTGAACTACGTTATTTCTAATGTATGATTTTCGCTGTTGGCTTAATTTCCAATTTTCCTTGTATTATTTCCAGCGATTTATGTCTATTTATTTCTCCTTTATTGAGCCTTGTAAGTGTATGATTTGTCTTCCCTCTCCATTGACTATGGCCGAGTGAATTTCGGTCGAATGGAGCCTTGGTCACGGTTGTGACCTTAATAACGGGTTCAGTGAGTTATCTTTATGCCAGTTGAGGATGTGGCCATAGCGATTAAGGCGCTATGCAAGTGATCTGGGAGCGAACTGGGTAGCTGGTTCGAATCCGGGTCATGCCACTCCGACGAAACGTAAGTGCATAAAGGTGGCTTACTGAACTACGTTATTTCTAGTGTATGATTTTCGCTGTTGGCTTAATTTCCAATTTTCCTTTGTAGGTTACCATAACATCCATTTAGACTACTCTCTGTGTAGTGGCTCCTTGTTGAAACAAATCAAATCAGTAAAGGGTCTTGGGATTTGGTTTACTCACGACTGAAGTTTTCAGAGCACTACAATCAAATTGTCAATGTAGCCCGTAAACGTGCGGCAATGATAAAGAAATTTTTTAAGTCTGGTGACAGAAAAACCCTTGTTTGGGCCTTTAAGGTATACGTACGTCAGTTACTTGAATATGCCAGACAGGTTTGGTCGCCCTATCTAGTGAAAGATATTGTTAACGTTGAATCTGTCCAATGCAGTTTTACCAAGTCATTGCACGGCACTTGCCACCTTTCTTATCATGCACGACTAAATCTGCTTCACATGAATTCCCTCGAATTGCGCAGGCTGAGAGCTGACCCAAAATTTCACTTATATTTTGTTACGGGGCGACTTGCGCCGACTTGGTGATTGTCTCTTTGAGCTCCGATCATCATTACACTTGAAGCTTACTAACTTCCGTTGAGAAAGATTATTCCCATCACAGCAGCTGAAGCATAAACAAGTCATCTCTTCCAAAAAACAGTTCGGACCAACAAAATTTAAACTTCCTAAGCATTATCCTCAAGCCCGATATAACCTGAAATCTACTTCGGCCCTATAACTTCATTTCACAGCTCTAAATAGGCCCAAGTCTGCCAGCTTCAGTGTAAAGGCGGGCAAGCAATTAAATTCATCTACAAACTGAACCACTGCAGCCCGGATATGACTTATTTTAAGATGTAGATCTAGCAATCGATCCTTCACTAACTGTAAATTAGCCCAGTATTGCTTCCGAACTACCGCCCCACCCTACCAGTTTGTAGTTGGAGAAATTTATCACTATAGTTTTTCTATGGTGCTCCTGGTGACGTTGATCTTAAAAAAGAATAAAAAATAAAAGAAATATGTAACAATATAACACATCGTCACTCAGCCATAGTTTAATGGTGTGGTGTCATAGTGTATGTATAGTGTATACAATTACGATAATACTTCCACGCACAGGATTGGATAGATAGTTTTGCCAATCGGTTGCGCAAAAACAGCCATCGTCCCTTCACATCTTTAATTGGCCAGAGGCATCACATTTGTTTTACTTCATACACGTCTAGATCGTTTATTAGGTGAGAGAAGTATTGCAAGATCCGAAAGTGTCATTTTATTTTAATCCATCGTGTGTGAAGAACCGCAAGTTCTTGACACTTGTGTGATCCATCCCGCAGAAACCTGTTCGTTCAATGGAACATTTTTAGTCAATCTTATAAGTGGCCCTGTTCTTGAAAGAAATGTTTTTTTTTTTGTTTTTTTTAGGATTTGCAAAACGGCATCAACAAAGCCACTTGCCTGAGGAATCTGTTGTAAACAACCTCTTATTGATCCATGATGCAAAGCAAAGGAGCTTGTAATCTTTTTCTGGGGTCTGTTCGCCTGTCTCTACCCAAGCTAACTTTTGAACCCATTTTCCAATTGGTGTTTCAAATTTTCTACATACTTGGTGTGCATTATTTCTCGAATTAAGTTCGTAAAATAAAACTGGCCAAGGGCTTTTGAGATTTTTAACTGAAATATCAAAATCAAAAATCGACAATTGAAATAAAAAAATAAACACGAACACAACAATAGTTGCAACTATTATTCATTCAAGAAAATGAATCGGAAATTATATACATGGAAAAAGGAGACATATACGCACATAACGTCTTTCAATTAGTTGTTTAAAACGACTGATGAAGAAATTCGAATTCACTGCTGTTTTTGTGAAAATTTATTTATTTTTCTCATTGCAGGAAGTTGATGCCGGGATAGTTGGTTTAGCACTAACACCGGAACGAACCGAGGCTGTGAAATTTTCTTTCCCCATTCTTACTGAGGAAATAGCCTTTGTCATACGAAGACCGAACTTGACAGATCAAGAATTCAGTTTCTTGCTTTATCTCCAGCCATTTTCCTGGGTCGTTTGGCTGTCATGTGTGGCCATGTGTCTTTTGGTTTTAGTAAGTGTCATGACGTTCATGTGGAAATCATCGCGATTCAGCAATTATCGTCAATTTTATCCCGATTCTGATCTCTCTGTCATTCTGTGGGATTTGGCGTCCGTTCTTCTTCAAAAAGGTATTATTACCATACTTTCGTCATTTTCAATGTGTAAAAGTCTCCGTCTTATCACATAGCCAGATAGTTGCAACAATGGCACCTGGTAAGTCGTTTTTTTCACATTTTTTCTTGTACGGTAGCCAGACAGAATCCAGAAAAATCCGCAGGTGTTAGTGCTAAGGTTTCTTTGGATCATTCTTGTGATAAAAAAGGCCTTTCACCTCCACCCGAAAAAAAGGCGTCCGTAAAAGAATTAGGAGTCTATACAAGTTGAGAATAATGAGTTTGGTGAATTTAATGATGTAAGTATTCATTTTAGTGTTGATGTAATGTCATGCAGTACGTTAGGGGTTCGATCAGGAGAAAGTAAAGAGGGAATGGAGAGAATGGTTGAGCTTGGCAGAGAGCACTTACTGGGTCAACGCGTGCATATTTTGAAGTAATGAGCTGAGACAAAGTCTCAAATTTTCGACCCCCTATCTCGATTTTTTTCTAAAATCTCGTGGAATGCCTGAGGAGTTCGTTATAAAATTGGGAATATTGATAAATTATTGCAGTATGCAGATATTGATGGTATTCAGGAAGCCAATGTTGAAAACGTGTGTATGCAGTTAGCTGATTATGTTACAGTAGATTGCAGAGTAGGGATTTTTATTAAGTGGCCGGTGCCGTTTTTTGTATGGCCTGTACCGAACAGCATTCCTGGGCTGAACGTGTGTGCAGTGCAGGTGTGGGTGTTGCAGCAGTGTTCATGCCACGGTGTTCATCTCAGTTGATTTGTGGCTGTCCTGGCTTGCTCAGTTTTCACCTCCTTTCATTGTGGCGGGTGATTTTAATGCCCATCACCACAATTGGGGGTCAATTCGAATAGACTCCAATGGTCGGAGACTTGCAATGGCTACAGATATCTGTGGTCTAGAGATAGTCCATGACAGTTCCCCGACCTTTTCCAAATGGCAGTGCGGTTCTATACAGGAATCAGTCCTGGACTTGTTCCTGTGCTCCCCTGTTCTGCCAGAGTTCTTTCAGTTCTCGGTTTCCAACGACCTTAGAGGAAGTGACCACTTCCCTGTAATTCTAGCTGCTAGACACCATCATGGTAACCACGATGTGTGTGGCGTAACCTCCCAGCAGAGGTCTCAAAAACGACCGTGTTCTTCTAATGGTGCCTTTGCCAGCTGGCTTTCTGTATACAGGGTGTTTGGAAATTGGTGTCCAAAATGTTCAGGGCTGAATTCTACCATGAAAACAAGTAAAAAATTCCTAATAAATTGGGTCTAATTCTGCTTCGTTTTGGAATTAGACCTTGCCGAAGGTAACGAACTTTTGAAATTATAATAGTTGTGGTACACGGAATCACGAATTCCAAACATAATGAACACTGATTTATTAAATAAACAGTAATGATAATAAAAAGTCTTCTGGAAAGACCTCCCTTCCAAAATACGCCGTTTAATTATTGTTTTTTTAAGTGTTTTAAATCTCACAAAAATTGTTTTTCATCACTAAATGTTGTGTCTACAGATAGATCTTCATTATAATTATTGTTTTATTCCATTAAATTAATGTCAATTTTATTTGCATTTTGTGATTCCGTTCGCCATAATTGTAATAAACCTCAAAAGTTGGTCACCTTAGGCAGGGGTTTAGGTTAGGGGTTTGAATAATATCTCTGTAATGTGTGGTGCAGTGGCAACCCGGACCACTGCACTGTGACTGAGGTTGGCGCTAATGACCAAGCTGTCGACGCGCCATTAAGCCTCATTCCCCCCCCCCTTAGGCAGGGTGTAATTCCAAAACGAAGCAGATTTGGACCCACGCTTACGAAGAATTTTTTACTTGTTTTCATGGGAGAAATCAGCCCAGAAAAAAAAACCTGTTTGACACCGTTTTCTGATGAAAACAAGTAAAAAATACTGAAAGTTGATGCTGAGAACAACATGTTGAATGTTGAATATCCGTCCGAACACAAATGACATCACGCCGGGGGGGGGGGATTTCACAGTTTGCCAGTGTGAAAAGGTGGGGAGGGGGAGTCCCTAATTTTGTGATATCACAGATACTCAGACTACCAACCGAGGTAAAAAAGTTGGTTATCATTGTCTTCCGCATCATCGGAAACAAGGGAGGGAAAGGGGGGAGGGTGGGCGGTGGTTTTATGACTTCATTTTCTGTGGAGCTGCAATTTTCTAGGGAGGTGTAACTTGGGGATGGCAGTAAAAAAGGGGAAATTTAGGGTGACGTCATTTGTGTACAGTCTCTTAAATGTTTATTTTTTGGTTGTATTCAAATGCAAAGAAATATGTTTTTTTCCCTTTACTAAACGTTATAAAATTCTGGAAGGGAGGTCTTTCCAGAGAGTTTTTATTATCATTGCTGTTTATTTAATAAATCGGTGTTCATTATGTTTGGACTTCGTGATTCCGTCTACCATGACTGTAATAATGTCGAAAGTTCATTACCTTCGGCAAGGTCTAATTCCAAAACGAAGCAGAATTGGACCCATGTTTATTAGGAATATTTTACTTGTTTTCATGGTAGAATTCAGCCCTGAAAATGTTGGACACCAATTTTCAAACTCCCTGTATAATCAATCATGTTAGGTCAGGAGGCCTGCAGGAGGCCCGCCGTAGATGGTGGAAGGATATATGCCCAATTGCTGTGTGGGATCATCGTCGTGCGTACCGGCAGTGAAAGCGGCATCCTTGTAACGCTTTATGGTAGATGTATCGTTGTATTTCCAGTGAATTGGCTTACTGGATTTGCTTGAAGTACGAATCGTTTCCAGCGAGGGTGTGCTCACTGGTGCAACGAGCTCCATCGCTTAGTCGCCGTGAGGAGGTGGTGTTGGCCCGTTTGCGCATTGGTCACACTCGACTTACTCACTGTTTCCTTTTGCGGGGGGTTGACCCTCCTGAATGTTATTGGTGTCGGCGGCCACTTACGGTCCGGCACTTCCTTGTTGATTGTTGCCATCTTGATGGTTTTCGTCGTCGTTTCCATGTTCCGCATGACATTGTGTGTCAATTGGGCGATAAGTCTGTCCTCCTGTCCAGTGTTTTTCAATTTTTGCAGGAGGTACAGATGTATGACAAGATTTAGATTAGGGGTTTGAATAATATCTCTGTAATGTGTGGTGCAGTGGCAACCCGGACCACTGCACTGTGACTGAGGTTGGCGCTAATGATCAAGCTGTCAACGCGCCATTAAGCCTCATCTCCCCCCCCCATCGCTTAGTGCGGCGTGGCACACCCTCCATGATCAAGTCCCCAGAGACACGTTGAATTGGGCCTATGATCTGGAGACTTCTAATGAGTCGGAGTTGAGAGAAGATGCCATGGCAAATGCATTCAACACCCACTTTTCAAGTGTTTATGCTCTGCCCAAGGGGACTCCTACTCCAGTATCAGTGGAGTTTCTAGATTTTGGTCTTAGGGTATTCCCTACAGATGCACCGTGGGATGTTGTTGAATTCAGGGAGGCTGTGGCGAGGTGTAAAGATGTCAGTGCTCCGGGCCTGGATGGGCCTAGGTACACTTTCCTTAAGACTCTCTGCAGCGGCTGAACCGAGCTAGCCTTGCTTCAGACTCTGTTAGATGGCTCCTCTGTTCCGAAGTCTTGGATGTTCACTGTGATAGCTCCTGTTCATAAGGCAGCTCACCACAGTCCAGTCAGCTGAACTACCGGCCCATCTCTTTGTTATCCAATTTGAGGAAGGTTATGGAGCGTATGATAATACTACGTTTGGACTGGCACCGTCAGTATCATGGTTGCCTTGCCCCAGTTTAATTTGGCTACAGGGCTAACAGAAACCCAGGATGCAGTGCTGTTCCTTCTGTCAGGCACCTACGAGGCCTGGTCGCACGGGCATGTTGTTGTGACCCTGTTCTTAGATATCAGAGCTGTGTACGACACTGTCAGTGTTGACTGGGTTAGTCTCAGGAAGACGGGTGTTGGACAGAAATTAGTCGGGGTGATCTCAGCTCTTCTTAGCAAGAGATGGTTTGCGACCAGGGTGGATAAGTGTTGGTCCCAAGAGGCTTGTTCAGATCGTGGTCTGCCACGGGGAAGGTGTTTGAGTCCTGCTCCGTTCGCTATTGCGATAAATGATGTTATACTGGAAATGGGGCTGTCGGCTAATGTTGTGTACTATGCCGACGACATGGGACTGTGGTTTGAAGGAGATGATGTTGATGCCTGCTGTCAGTGCACGCAGGCTGCAATTAATCAGGTCTCCAACCGGCTATCTGAGAGAGGCTTATTGTTAGCTCCAGGCAAGACTGAGCTATTAGTGTACTCTCAGTGTGCTAAGAGGGCTAGGACCCCAATTACATTAGTTGTGGATGGGGCCATTGTGGTACAGTCCGCAGCATTTCTTTGAGTGATTTACCACAATCACAGCTTCAAATGAGTTGCTTAAGAGCTGCTATATACTCTGAAAGAGGTTGCCCTGACCGTTGCTCATTCTTAAAGTAGCTGACCGTTTCAGAAGTGCTTGAGGGTTTTGTGTCTATATTGTTTTCAACAAGTCATAATTTCTTCCATGGTTTTCAAATTTACAGCAACGGGTGCACATAGATTTCTCAATAAATTATATGTTTTGCATTCAACACTAGCCAGAAAAAATTGGCATTCGTTTGTCTGGTGGTATAACGAAAGCTCTAAAGTGGTTAGTTAGTCTGATAATATATCGTCCAAGACTCCAATTCTGGCTTGAATTCATAAAAACGAATACGGATGCATACCTATTTATGTTGCCTTTTGGACTAAAATGTCAAACTGCCCGAGTGGGAAATTGAACCCACGACTTTGAAACCTAAGGCCAAGTTCTATCGCTGAGCTGTACTGAGAGTTGACACGGCCTTTGAAACTTAAACCTATCACTTATAAGAGATAAAAACACAATAAATATTGGTTTAAACTGCATTTAATACTGCAGAACCTCCTTGTTCGGAAAATTTAAACTTCTTTAACGTTACTTTGAATGCGTTTGCTTGTTGTATATAGGCCTAAACACAATACAATTTTCAATGTTATCAACTTCACACTAGTTAATTCGCAAACCTGCTAGGTTACACAAAAATGTGGGCGCAAACCACACTTCCTAATTGCCACTAGAAACTACAAATTACCTGTAAATTTTAACATTCAGTTCCTCGAATGCTGGTTTTTCCTAGAGTTTTTAAGCTGATTGTAGCCGCCTAGTTTGGTACCCCAAGTGTGCATGCACCAGCACACACTTCCTATATAAACGCCGAGGCGTAAAAGGCTATCATTTTTCCTTTAGCGAGCCACTGTGTTGACACGCTTTAATTTTTAATTACCTCTATCTTGAAATAAAGAACCTTTCGTTCTCGTCCGGACTGTCATTGGCTGAAGACCTTTCGTCGTCTGGAGACCCAGCACTTCTACATACCGACAAAAGATCATCACATCATCCATGGCAAGACTCAAGGGCACCCTGACGGAAGTTTCCGAAGACCCCTTCTCCTTTCAGCCCATCTGCCGTACACTCTGATGTTGTGTCGTAAAGTGTCGTAAAGATTTGTTTCAAAAATCGTAGTAGACAGACTAATTTACATGAAGAAAATAGCTATCATATCAACTCCAAACCACATAACCCTACCCCAAAAAAAAATTTTGGGGGGCTGTGACTCCTTAATCGTCAACAAATCAAAAGCATAATGTAAAAACAAAAACGTTCGGCGCACATTCCTGGACAGCATAGACAATACACATATTTTACGTAAAAGCAACCATTGAACCCCAACATTGTATTTAAAGTATATCACCCTTATTCGCGCAAATGCTCTTTGTTCAGTTGGTTGTTATAGCATTTTTCGTGTCAAGTGTCTGCGTAGGCCGTATAGTGTTAGGCTATCACGGTCTCCGTCCTGTTGCGTTAGGTGCGCTTGGCTTTCTTGGATGTGGGGTAGCTTAACTACAGGAAGTGTACTGTGCAGCTCCACTACGTGTAGCTCGGGCTACGGCCTTTTGCCCCTGGGTGTGGTGTCCAGAACTGACTAGAGTCTTCTCTGCAGTTACAACGAACTGTAACATTTTTTGCGATGCGTCCTTCTACAAGGACACGTGGGTGGGTAGCCTAGGTGTAACTGTTCCGGCTTTAAAAATGTTCCTTGGTCGGCGACTGGATGCAGTTTCCTCTAGCACTATGTGCGAACTCTGTGCGATTTTGGTGGCCCCTGTTGTGGCTCTAGATCTGAGACTACCGTCGTTCACTATTTTCATGGATTCACTGGCAACAGTTAGTCTGCTTCGATGGGCTATTGCCAGACTAGACCTGAGTGATGCACTAATTAATGAGATATGCAGAAAATTGTGGGCTGCAACGAGGTGTGGTCAGGCTAACCTTCGCTGGGTGATGGGCCATAGTGGCATTGCTGGAAATGAGTAAGCCGATGGGGTTGCCAGGGAGGCTTCTGCAGCAGGCATATCCATTATCTGAAACAGGTAAAAAAATAAAAATCATTAATATATGTAATAAAAACTAGCCTTCCAGAAGGTTCGTAGCAATAGAATATGGAGTAGACTGAATGGTTATTAGTTTTGATAATGACTTGTGGATCTTATTCAACCTTGGCCATCAACTGAATATTGAGTCATCAGAAAGTGACAGCCATGTGGCCGCTACCTTAAATTTTGGAAGGAGCTCCAGTGGGATTCTAGGGGAATTTCAGTATGTTATTCTGCACATATTCATGGACCTATTCTGAAAAATATTGCTTGTTATGAGCAATTTCCAGTTTTCGATACATTTTGATCTGATGCTCTTGGACTGTTATCATCAACAGCTCTTCAGTCCTTTCCTCCGCAGCTTTCAGACCTTTCGTCAGCAGCTGTTCAAGAACTTTCATCCACGGCTATTCGAGCCTGTTGTCTGCAGCACGTCTAAACCATTCATTTGATTTTCCTCCAGACCTCTCGTCTGCAGCACCGTTGAAGCCTTCATCTGAAGCTCCTCAAAACCTTTCATCTGAAGCTCGCCTAGCCTGGTCATCAGCAGCTCTTCTGACCTTTCCTCCGCAGCTTGGAGACCTGGCATTCACAGCTCGTCTTAACCTTTCGTCTGCTGCTCTTCAAGACCTTTCATCTGCAGTTCCCGCCAGACCTGTTATCTGTGGCTCTTCTCGTCCTTTCATCTGAACCTCCTCCAGACCTGTTATATGCAGCTATTCTGGACCTTTCTGTAGCTCGTCTACTCATTCCATCTGCAGCCACTTGAGGCCCTTCACCACGGCTCCTCAGCCAAGCTTCTCACACTACAACGGAAGCTTTGTACTTGGTCCCACCATGAAAGGCTTCAAGGAAAATGAACATGAAGGAGACCAGTCGCATCCGCTTCGGATCTCCATCTCATTCTTCGTTAAAGGCTGAATTCAGCCAATGACAACAAGCAAGACATTCATTCGCCCTCGACCTTTTTGCATGACCGCCTTGTCCCCCCGCCGTTTCCGTTCCATCATGAAAGGATAAACAACGAAAACCAAAACCCTCACTCGGCTTCATCCATTATCATGGTCGCTTTAGGATCTCCCTTTCATTCCATTATGAAAGGTTAAAAAAGAAGTCAAGGAACACCAACAAGAACCTCATGTGGCCTCAACATTTCACCATGGCTGCATATAACCCAAGCTCCATAATCGAAAGACTCAAAACACTCAACTAAGAAAAGCAAGACCCTCACAGGAGCTTCAACTGTCACCACGACCACCTTGGTCTCCCTTTCATTTTACCACCAAAGGCTATTGACACCATCAACGAAAACAAGCTGAACTTCATGCAGTCTCCACCTGTCATCAGTGCCGCATCAAACATCCTTTTCATCTAATCACGAAAGACTAAAAAAAACATGTTGACATTGACAGGTTAAACCTCAAAAAAAGCCACAACCTATCAAGAAGATCGTCTTGGTGACCATCATGACCCTCCCATGACTCCACCCATCATCCGTTCCCACACCATCTGCCCCCACTGGCAACATGGTTAACACATCGAATATGTTCCCGGACCCATGTGGCCAGGTCGCAACTTCACTCCTTTAAGTCCAGCGTTCTACACCTGGGACTTCCGCTTTAAGCAGAAACCATCTCGGATTTCGCATCCGTCATCTCCTGAGCTGCTAATCTCACACCACCTATTGAGTCAAGCCAACAAAACAAGTAAGACCTTCATGCGATCTCGATCTTTCACCATGGCCGCCTTGAATCTCTCTTTCGTTCCATCATGAGAGGCTAAATGGAAGTCAAGAAAGACAAGCAAGGCCGTCTGGCGGTCTTTACTTGTCATAATGGCCGCCCTTGGATCTCCCTTTTGTTCTCTACGAAATGCTAAATCAAGCCAGCGAAAACAAGGCAGATCTTCATGCAGCCTCAATCTTTCACCACGGCCGCCTTGTATCTCCCTTTCCTTTTCGTAACACGAAAGGCTAATTTGAAATGAACAAGACGAAGCAAGACCTTCATTTGGCCTCGGCCTTACACCATGCCGGCCTTCAATCATCGCCCTTTTGTTCCATCATGAAAGACTGATATCAAGTCAACAAAGACAAACATTATTCTCATACTGACTTTACCGACCATCATGGCCGCTTTGGGTCACCTTTTCGTTTCTTCACAAAAAGTTAAAAACAAGTCAACGAAAACGAACAAGAACTTCATGCGGTCTCAACTTTCCATGATAGCCGCCCTGAAACCCCCTCACCCATTTCTTTCTACCACAAAGGGTAATGGCACATTCAATGAAAATAAGCAGGATCTTTGTGGTGTATGTGTTTGTTTCATATGTGGCCTACGACGTCATCCACGAATGCTTCCCCCTGCCAATCTGTAGTGGCTTTAATGATCCTCAGCTGCCTTGATCAGCTGACTAGAATTGTGTATAAATACTGCATGTTACCGATTAATAAATATCTCTGCCTCTGTTATTCATTTTATTCATCTCAAGTAGTAAGTACGATACATCCGGCCACAAAGTCCAATTTACCACAATGGCAACAAGACGTTTTGATCGTACTTTGATCGTATTCAAAACATTTTGGTTCCAGATTTACCAAGTGAAACAGCGTACGATGACTTAGCCTAAGCCATGTTAAATGGTGTTGATCCTCGCCCAAGTGTTGTAATGGATTTTTTAAAATTTTGTAGATGAAAGAAACAGGCTGAATCGAGTAGTGAAACCAAATATGAAATTGAGAGTGGAACTGATTATTTTTCCAACAACACACTAAGTCTAAATTTGACTAACACGACGAATTACTTTAAAGCAGAAAAATGGTGGGTAAATTGTGTAATTCCAACCACAAATTCTCAATATTAAACAGTGGTAGTGATGGAACCATTATTCCCATTTCATGGTATGAGCATTATTTATTAAACCGTAAATTATAACAGTGTAGTTTCGCCATGAAACAATTTAATAGCTAACCTGACAAAGTGCTCGGAATTATTAACGTCGAAACAAAAATCGGTGAGCAAACTGAAAATGTAGACATGATAGTTTCAGGTGAAAAAAACGCAGCATTATTAGGCAAAGACTGGATTTGCAATTTCAAAATTAAAATGGATGAATTTTGGTCTTTTCAAAATTACAGCGTTCATAGTTGCAAAACTGTGAAAGCTGTAAAGTCAAATGTAACTAACACAGAAATAGAGGCCAAGTATCCTGAACTTTTTCAACGTGGTTTGGGAAAGTTCGGGAACAAAGCAAAAATTCAGTTGAAGGCTGATGCCAAACTTATGTACAGTAGAGTCAGGCCTGTTCCTTTGACTTTAAAGGAAAAAGTGAAGGAGGAAATTAAACGGTTCGTAGCATTGGGAATATTGGAACCGGTCACGACGAGTGTGTGGAACACTGAGATCATGGTCGTACATAAACCAAATGGTCAAGTACGTGTGATGGGCGATTACTGTATTACAGTAAACCCACAACTGGAGGTTGATCATTGCCCTACACCGACAGCTGCCAAATTATTTAGTGATTTGGTAGACTGTGATGCGTTTAGCTTGATCGATCTCAAGGATGCTTTCCTGCAAATTGTGTTAGATAAAGATTCACAAGATCCGTTATTGCTTAACATGCGACTTGGCCTATTTAAGTTGTTAAGGGTGCCCCTAGGTTTGGCTAGCAGTGCCGGAAATTTCCAGCGCACAATAACTGGGCTTACGACAAAATTCCGCGGTGCCAACCTTTTTATGATGGCATATTAGTCAAGGAAAAAGGTCAGCAACATGAAGAATCTTTACATGACCTGCTCACAGCTTTGCAATACTCGGGATTGTGCCTTGGCATCGATAAATGCAAACTGTCACAGCCAAGTCTTAAATATTTAGGGCATATAATAAACAAAGACGTCATGCATTCTCTACCTGAAGTTATAAAGGCCACGTTAAAAGCACCACTTCCAACTAATATTTATGAGTTGCAAAGTTTTCTAGGGTTTATAAACCAGTACTCTAAGCACTTACCAAACCTGGTCCAAGATTTGGCCCCGATTACGAGGCTATTAAGTCCCAAATTTAAATGGGTCTTAAACTTAAACTGGCCTGTGATGTAAGTCCCTACGGGGTAGTTTGTTACTTGATGCATGTGATGCTGAACAGAAATTTTCGCCGCATAGCTTTTACTTCTAAGAAGCTAATACCAGCTGAGCAAGCATATCATCATTTTGACAGAGAAGCACTGAGCATCTACTGGGGAGTAAAGAGATTCCACGAGTATCTTTATGCTCAGCACTTTATTTTCCAGTTGGACCAAAAAGCTCTACTGTGGATTTTCGGTGGAAAGCAAGGCATTCCATAGGATGCTGCTCATGTTAAACAATGGGTACTCATGTCGAATGCATACAATTATACGTATCAACGTATAGCGGGAAAGGCGAATCTTACAGCTGAAGCTTTATCTCGCCTGCCCTCACCCAGCACAGAAAAGTTTAAAGATAAAGCTGAACATTATAGGGTTTTTGGAAGCACAGTGCATCGAGACATTGCCTTTCCAAGGGGATGCTTTAGCTAAGGCTACAACCAACAATCCTGTCCAACTAAGGTTTTGAAGTATGCTAAACGTGGTGGTCCTGAGAATCTTAGCAATCCAGATACTAAACCATATTTTTTACATCGCAATGAAACTTTGATTGAGTGTTATGTACTATTTGAGGGGTCGCAAAGTATAGTGCCAGCTCAGTTTCAAATGTTGGTGGTTTAAAATCAACGACCAGCTACAAAAAGGTGAAAACGTGTGATGCATGTCAGCAAAGCAAACATTAAATATCAGCGGATCTCAAGCATAACTGGGAGTACTCCCTGAAGCCGAATGAGCACGTCCATGCGGATTTTTGTGGCCAAATGGACGGGCATATGTTTCTAGTAATTGTTGACGCTCACTGTAAATATCCTTTTGTTAAAATCATGAAAATAGTACAGCCAAATAGGTTACTGAAAATTTTTGAGGATTTTTATGCCCGAATTTGAGATAATATCTTCCCCGGTGACAGATAATAGACCTCAATGGACAAGCCAAACGAACCATGAGTTCCAACATTTTTTAAAGTTAAATGGCGTCCATCACCTGACCGTTCCACTGAATGCCCCTTTCAGTAACACGCAGGTGGAAATTTTTGTCCGCAATTTTAAGAAGTCCTATAAAGCTAAGAGAGCAGGGAGTAATTCAATTAAACAAGCAGTCAATAATAATTATTAAATTCTGCTAGAATCATCCCAAGCTCCACAACACTGCAAACTCCAGAATTAATTGCTGCTACACCAGTTTTAGGTGCAGCTAACAAAAAGAAAAAACGTAAGCATGTCTGTGTTATTCGTGTATGGACTGACCGTACTTTTCAACTGAATATGAATTTGTCTGGGTTTTATGTTCTGTGTTTTCATATTCGCATTGCAATGCTGAGAAGCACTAAGCCCAGCATCAAACTAAAACAAGCAAAAGAGGACAACTGAAAATTCAAAAAGATGACATCAAAACGAAGCATGTCATCAATATACAGAAAGCAAAGTGGTAATCTGAAGTTATAACGATGCCGTCAACTAGATTTCATCGTCCAGATGCCTAACAAGTTTAAAAAATTGGATAAGTTAAGCAAATCCATTTTTTTTAATTAAAAAAAGGAGGGCATTGTGGCATATGTGTCCACAATGCCCAAGTCATAATATACTACTCCCTATGACGTCATCCACAAATGCTTGGTGGATGAATAAACACCCCTTACCAATCTGTAATAGTTTTACCGATAGTCAGATGCCTTGATCAGCTGACTATAACTTTATATAAATACTTCATGTCGCCGATTAATAAATGTCTCCTCCACTGTTACTCATGTTATTCGTTTAAAGTATTAAGTAGGCTACACTCGGCCACAAAGGCCTATTTACCACATTCTTTATGTGGCCTCCACCTGCCAACAAGTCAACGCGGACATGCAAGACATTTACTGGGTCTCAACCCATTAAATCGACCGTCTTGGATATCCCTTTCATACATACCATCACTGAAGATTTTAAGAATAACGTAAAAAAAAAAGCCCCACAAGCCCCCTCCCCCCTTGCAGCCTACACCTGTCTTCCAGGTTGCATTTGTTTTCTCCTTTCGTCCCACTGCGAAAATAACAACAACAACTATCAACGAAAGGCCTCTATGCTTTCACAAAAATGGCTTGGTTCGCCCTCTCGTTTCATCATAAAAGAGCTAACAAAAAAGTCAGCTCACGAGCTTTCACCAATCAACTCCTATGTCAACCCTTTCTCTGCCATTCGCCAGTTTCTCTGCAGCTTCCAACAAACAAACGACCAGAACGACTACTCACTGTTTCTTTACCCTCTCGGGTTTTCTTTTCGTTAGCTCATCAACCACCTCGTACACCCCTCCAACTGAACCAAAACGTTTTTTTCACACAAAAAAAAGCAAAGAAAGAAAGAAGGAAAGACAGAACGAAATATCACCAGCCAACATAGATTAACCCACTCGTCCAGAATCAAGACATCCATCACATAAATACAAAATAAATCCATGCTTTGGTACCAGCAACATCGATAGCATAACCTCACTGTGCTCATTGATCTGCCCGTTAAATTGTCATGCCCTCGACCCGAGAAGCCTGCCAGAATTTCCATATCTCCTATCGCAACGAAAGGTACACGGTTCCACCCGAAAACAAGAGCCCTGAACCTGCACGGATGGCTACTCTATTCTAACTCAACAAATAGGCAGGAATATTTGAAGAACAAGCCATTCGCGTTGCCAGTATGACCATTAGAGATCAACAAAAAAAAATCTACTACAGCCACTGGAAAACATGGTGTCATTGGTGTGACAGAAGGAAAATCAATCTAGTCAGTCCCCCTCTACCAAAACTGATGATCTTCATCACCGATCTCTTCAAGGTAAGGATAAAGGGTTCCACAATCCCAGTTTACTGCTCAGCACTTAATTCAGAGTTCAAAGCAGCAGGCAACACCAATCTTCTTGATGACTTCTGCATATCCTCCCTCATCAAATCTTTCGAGGTCAAACACCCCGCCATTCACCGGATATTTCCAGATTGGGACCTTGCCATCGTCCTAGAATCTCTCATGAAAGAATCATGAACCAATCCAAAAGTGCGACATGAACGTTCTCACCCCCAAAACAGTATTCCTAACGACACTTGCGGTAAGCCTACGGTGCAACGAAATGGAGGCTCTATCCACCGTCTTCACCCCCAACGTCACGGCAGTATATTTAACACCAAGAACAACCTATCGTGCGAAGACTCATAAAACGTGCGACCATCAAAGACAATCATCATTCCTGCACAGATCAACATCATCGGCAACGAACCTGGATGCCTCCTCTCCCCAGTATGCATGGTTCGACACTACATCGTCGACAGAACAGACAACAACGAATTCCACAGGGGCAGAAATAAACTTTTCCTTATTTTCAAATGAAATTTCAGGGAAACGTCAGCAAACACAATCACAACCTGCATCAAATCAATTATCGTGAGTGCTTACGAAGCCAAGAACATCAATTGTGCCGACAACAACATCAGGGTGATATCAACTTCATGGGCTTTCCTCCACAACTACGTTCCAGTTTCAGAAATTCTTGCAGCAGCATCAAGGAGAAGCACTTCAGTCTTCTATATGTCACAGTACTTCAGAGATGATCACTCAAGCCAATGGACTGCACCGTCTGGGACCCATCGTTGCAAGCATGTGTTGTCAACCTCTCCCCCCCCCCTTAAGCACTAAAGAAGCGAACCAGGATTACAACATTTTATGAATGAGAACCAAATTACTTGTTTTCAACCTTTTTCTGAATATAGAGCTAAGTTTGTTAACTTTTTGTGGAAGCCAGCTCGTAACCATGGGGTGCCTGTCAAGGTGGTGCCCGCCACCAACTTTGACGAGGCTAACTGTAAATGCTAATTACCGGTAATCTATACTTTCAGGCGGCAATTAAAAAGTAAAAAATTCAAAACGTCAAAAAATTCAAAACGAGCTCAGGCGTTCGTAAAAGTAAGTAAGATGTTTTAAAACTTTAAAAAGTCCAAAATGCCGGGTGGCACCAGCTAATTTTTGTTTCTATTGCCCAAGAAAATTTACATTACCTTTATCTACCTTACCTCCTTCTCATCACCCTTGACCATATTGAAAGGAAAAACAATGAAAACCATCTGTGCCTTGGTGCTTATACAGGAGGAGTGTGTTGGCGCATGCACACTTCGGTTACCATGCTAAGTGGCTGCAATTAACTTATAAACCCCTAAGGAAAACCAGCATCGAGGAACTGAATGCTAAAATTTACATGTAATGTACATTTTTGTAGGAAATACAAACAAAAATTAGCTGGTGGCACCCGGCATTTTTGATTTTTTAAAGTTTTAAACATCTGACTTACTTTTACGAATGCTTGAATTCGTTTGTAATATTGATGATAGCTACGTATCAATACTCAACCTATTTTAAATACTTTTTTTTACAAGTTATCAATAAAAAAATTACTTTTAACATGAGAATACACCCTATTTAGACCTTTAAAAAGTGTAAAGGTAAAATGGCGTTAAAACACCTTTACAGTTAACAATGACTAAACAATTGGACTCTTGTATCTTAAATTTAACACTAATTCACGCTCAACCATCCACACCACCCGCAACACTCTGCCACAGATCCTCTGAGTGCAGCAAACAACTTGCAAACGAAATAGCTTTGCTCTTTACTGGTTTTAACAGGAAACCAAATATCTTCACTGATATTTTGGCCCAAATACCAAAATAATCTAGGACGTTGACAGTCCTCCTCCTCTTCCTCTTCCAGCCAGACATCGGATTCGAAGTAAATTTGTCTTCTTGACTGCTTTCCCAAGCAAACTCACTGTTTCCTTTTGCAGGGGGTTGACCCTCCTGAATGTTATTGGTGTCGGCGGCCACTTACGGTCCGGCACTTCCTTGTTGATTGTTGCCATCTTGATGGTTTTCGTCGTCGTTTCCATCTTCCGCATGACATTGTGCGTCAATTGGGCGATAAGTCTGTCCTCCTGTCTGGTGTTTTTCAATTTTTGCAGGAGGTACAGATGTATGACAAGATTTAGATTACGGGTTTGAATAATAAGTCTGTAATGTGTGGTGCAGTGGCAACCGGACCACTGCACTGTGACTGAGGTTGGCGCTAATGACCAAGCTGTCGACGCGCCATTAAGCCTCATCTCCCCCCCCCCCCCCCCGCCAGCAAAGACGGACTTGCCAAAATACGACAAACTCAAGGTACTAATAGTCTAGTCACCACCGGGAATTCAAAGGTAATTTTAAGTTTAAGTTGAGCTAGAATTAATTAAACACATGAATGTTGCAACCGCGCCATTCCCCGGTACAAGGAAGAACGCCAGAAGGATGGTAAATTCAGGGTTTATTCCAGGGCCACGTGGTCTGTCCTCAGGAGATGTTGTCCAACGGTTCAAGGATGCTCTGATCAGGGCTACTAGCACGCTTCAGTGGCACGCTTCAGGAAGAGCTCTTAGCTGGTTAGGGCCTAACTCTCAGACTGAGGCTGCAAGGGGGCTGCAAGGCCTTAAGTACCTAGAGCTGCAGCCAGTACCTGCCACTGGTGGTGCAAGGTACTTCCTGTACTATATCCTGGTATCCCATGAGCCAACTCTGCTAGCACCTACCCCTAGAAGCAGGCAAGGCCAGAGTCATCCTGACCACTGATGTCCAGGGGCTGGACCATACATCAAAGTACATAGCATTACTCGAATACATTAATAAAGATATAGAGTATACAGGATACGTAGTGTGGAGCCATAGCATCAAGGCAAAGAGGCTTACTAAGGCCCTAGCTTAAGGAGTAGGAGGAAGCTGTGGAAACCGTCGTTGCAGAGGTCCCGCCCCCGAAAAGAAGCGCCTTCGCTTCGTCAAGGTAAGTGAAAATTATTCATTAAGCTAAGCTATTTATATATACAACAATCAAAGTTCTCAGAAATTATTCAAAAATAATACCAAGAAAGCGCACAATAATAACAAATTAACATTAAGGATGCTATGGGGACGTTTAAACTTTTTATCTGCTAATAACTTAATCATTTCACTGTTCCCGCAGGGTGACATTACTTACTGGTTATAGTAACGTTTTTGTAAGGTCTGTGAACTCTTTGGGCGTCAAAATTCAGACATTATTCCCGTAAAAACCCGCTATGCAAATTTAATTACTTGAACATTTTCATGAAAACTATGCAGAAGCAAAAACGATTTTTTTTCAACATTTAAAATACAATCACAATCAATCAGTGCAAAAACAATCAAGAAAGAGAAAAAAAACTAAGTGCTTGACGCACGAAAATTCACTTGAAATCCGTAACCAATAACCATCGGTCACTATTAAAATCAGTTAGGAAAGATTTTTACTTCAAAATCTTAGTTGTCAAAATCGGTTGTCAAATATCAGTAACAAAGCGTGTCAAAAAGTGACGCACACGGTAATAATCCATACTCAATAATCATTATTAGCTGTTCAATTGATCAGTTCATCCAACAAGGATAAACTGATGTGAAATCATTGCTACCTCGTGCAATCAATGATCTTCCAATTCCATTCCATTATGGCAACCTTATGCACCTCCAGCATGGAGCAACTCCAATATGATCTCAACAAGGCCACTAATGAATTCTTTAGAATTATTTCTACTCGCACGGAACCTAAAAAACGTCCCGGAGCCATCGGCTACGTAAACCGCCAATTAGAAATGATACTGTACGGGTAAAACCTATACCACGACCAGGGGCCCCCTGGCCAACTTCACCCTACCGATGGGCCTGAGCTAGCGTGGCGTGTCCCGCAAGCAAATCCGCCTGGGGCCATTGACTTAGGACCAACCAACCCCCCCCCCCCTTCCTGAAGACGTCAATCCAGAGGAGGCCGTTGGGTCCGAAGTCAGCACTGAATTGGCTAGCAACTCGTCACTTTTCCCGGGCCCCGGAAATTTAACTGATAAGCTGTAAAGCTAAACTTTCTCCGCGCTTCTTTCTCACTAGCGTAACTTATGACATGTGTTACGATCTCGTTGCAGATGCGAGCCCGGAATCCGGGGTGCCTGAAAGCGGCGATGACTTGTAACCCAGCAACTGTTAATTTCTTATGTAATCGATCCAATTCTTCCTTAATCACAGTAAATCAACCCTTGTGAATTCGAGCAGTGCTCTTATAAAGAAAACCTTCATAACTGCATCATAGTAATTATTTCATAGCGATTAGGTTAGCTTAACTCTTTTCAAATTAATTATCAATAACGTTAACATCCGCGTGTCACCAGATTCTTTGCACTTAAATGTTATTTCTTTCAGTCTACAAGCAACACTACGATTTGCATGCGAAATTTTTTTTAGATCTAGCTACTGCTGGCCAAAAAAAAGACCAAGAAAAAAAACAGTAACTACTTTCAGATTTAAGTTTAAAATTCTTCAGAATCCGCTTCACTAACCGGGCAACCCTCACCTTCAATCTGCTCACGTAAATTATCTATGTGATACACATAACGCGAAACAATAACCGTATTAAGATCTTTAAGCTGATAAGCTACGGGGGGGGGGGGGGGGGTTTGGGGTTAAAGGGGCGTCGACAACTTGGTCAAGCTACAGGACTAAACTTTTTAACAATCTCGTAATTTCCAATGTAAATTGGTGCCATTTTTTTCATAAAATAGCGGGATTTGTCACTTTTAGGGTTATTCGTATGTAAACTTTAGTTCCGACGTCAAATTCTTTACCCGTTTTATTTCTATCTGCCTTTGCAGCACGATGCAACTTAGCTGCCTGACGTTTGGGTACTGCTCTCCTAACTATCGCGTGCATGCGTGACGTTAAGTTTAAGAATTGTAATGGGTAATTAACAGTCGTATTCCTAAACGTTGCGCACCACGCTGCGCACGCGTGCTGGCCACGAATTCGTTCCTAAAGGTTGCGCATTGGCGTGCGCGCGGTTTGGGAACATTAGAGAAACGCCATGCGCAACGCACTGCGCACCGCCTCCGACGATACGCAAAACCGAGGTGCATCGCGAGCGTGCGCTACTAAACAAAATGGCTGACAGCACCACCGCGACCACGAAGTTTTCTACTTTGCGTCACTTGGCTTTTAATGGGAGCTTGAAATTCAAAGCAGTTAGTAAAACAAGTTGAACATGTAGTCCTGGGGCATATGTACGGAAATATGGCTCCGTGGGATTTTTCGTGATGAAATTGAATGACCACCAGGAATACATTCCTCATATGCTCTGCAGTCATGCCTTACCAGGTGTTTTGCTTGAATTTGTGGCAGAAGGCCTGTATGACGTCATAAATCCAAGATGGCGGCCGCTCCGGACATATACGGAAATAATCGGTCGTAACTCCTTTCAGGGTTGCCCAAAGAGAATTTTGTACTGAACCTTTTATGTTCGCAATAAAATTCTGAACAAAAAAGGTTATGAATTTTGTAATATCTCGTACCGTTTTGGTGTTGTAACCGAAATCTTATACATTTAACACTTTTCAAGAGAACTTGTGTTGTAAAATAACATTTATTGCACATATACACAATCAAAAGTTATTACTTACTCAATAATACGGGTCTAACGTCAATTTTTAAAGTTCAACACTCAAAAGCAAGCTGTTCTCGCCAACACAATACAAATCTATTACAAAGTTGTATAGATTTCCAACACAAATTTAAAGGTCTTCATCACAATCCTCGTCATCTGCGATATAATCAATGTTTTGGTCCTCATTTTCGCACAGATATTCATCGCCGCCACAGACACACAGCTCTGTGGATGCCAGAGTTTGAGCTCTGCATTTACAGGGTACATTACATTTCTCTTTCACACAGGAACACCGTATTAGTTGAAGAATCGATTCAGGTGCACATTGGAGCATACACATAATTGGGAAATAGGTGTGGTCTCTCATTTCCCATCCAAATTCAGATGGTGGTGGCAACGTAGAGTGCTTTGGCTCAGATGAAGCTCTAGAACACGAAAACAGAGCTATGAAAGTACTTGGAGGACTTGTAAATATAACACAAAAGAAAATGGCTTTGACACGATTCTTTTTGACATCTCCAGAGCTGACAAGAATTTCTGCAGAAACGAAAAAATTACAGACCATGTGAAGGAAAAGCATCACCATTTTACAGGATCAAAAGGAAACGTCTGCATGAAGATGCGCAATGCATCTAAAACGAAATCACAACATCAACCAATCCTACAGCATATGAAGGCAGTGAACTAATAAATACAACTACAAAGTCTGTGTTCAATGAAACTATTCAAAGGGACACATTACGAATCTCAGAAAAGGGATGTGAAATGTACAGCACCTTCAAGAAGGAGCGCATTGAAACAGATTGTGCAAACTTGTGGGCACCTATGAAGAAGGAGAAACTAAATTTACGTAAAGCTGCACGAAAATGTGTTATCACTAAGATAGCAGACAGCGTAGTACAACTAAAAGGAGATCCTCACTATTTACACGTTTACTAGTTGTATCAAGAAGCCGCACTAACATAGATTTAAAGGAATCGCTGAGTAAATAAGAGTTCTCTGCAGTTCCTCGGTCAATGTATCACTTAGATGGCGCATTGATGTTATCCACAAGCAAAAGCAAACTAATGAAGTTACTGGAAGAGCAAGAGCCAGCACAAGTTGAGGACGTCCCTCAATTTCCTTTTCCAGAGCTTGAGGAGAGCTCAAATGAACAAGAGCATATGAATGTGCAATCTTATTGTATTGCTGTTCTTGACGGAATGGCTGAACGACAATCATTGAAAAAATCAGCACACGTTAAAACATGTCACGATCTTGCAATGGAGTTCAACAACAGAATAAATTACACTCTATTAACATAATATAATGTAACTCATTTGGTATTTGACACGTACCTGGATAATTCCCTTAAATCTGCCATTCGGAATAAAAGAGTCAGCAAAGTAACGCCTATTGAGTACAAAATACCGACTCAACAAAAATTGCAAATGTACAGATGAAGATCCTGCTCTCACACAGTAAAACAAAGGACCAGTTAACAGAGTATCTTTCAGAGAAGGCTCTGTTACATGCACGTAAACTTGAAAGGGAACTAATAGTAAGCTGGACGACTGAAGCAAAATCTTCGTCAGCAAATAACGTAAGCGAGCTTCAAAATAGTCACAAAGAGGCAAATACCAAATTAATATTACATCGCCTGTATGCAACTCGCCAAGGAACAACTATACCCTCCATATATTTTCACCTGACACCGATGTGTTTCTGCTGGCATTGTGGTGGTCAAAGTCGTTACCACATGACAGCATGTTTGTCACTGGTGTGGGACCAAACCGTAGAATGATTGATCTAAACAGAGTATAGTCTGTCATAGGGCCAGAAAAGGTCAAAGGAATATTAGGCCTCCACGCACTGTCAGGATATGATGTCACAGGTGCCCTCGCTAAAAAGGGAAAAACCATCCTTTTGGAAAGCATATAAAGTGGTAGGAAAGGACGTAATTGATGCTCTCGGGAACCTTGGATGCGTTGAAGAGTTTAAGGATGAAGATATAAATGTCATTGAAGTTCATTTGTAAGGTATATGTACAAGGGACGAATATATCGGACATTGGAGAGCTTCGTTGGTGGATATTTTCCAAAAAAAGAGACACAAAATGAAAATCTGCCGCCTACAAGAGCACCCCTGACGCCTTATATTCTAAGAGGACATTACTTGGTTATGGAATGACGTCGTGCTGATCTGCAACACCCTACTTTGTCACCACCATCTGAATTTGGATGGGAAATGAGAGTCCACACCTATTTTCCAAATATGTGTACTATCTAATGTGTACCTGAATCGATTCTTCTACTAATACGGTGTTCCTGTGTGAAAGGGAAATGTAATGTACCCTGTAAATGCAGAGCTTAAACTCTGGCATCCACAGAGCTGTGTGTCTGTGGCGGCAATGAATATCTGTGCGAAAATGAGGACCAAGACATTGATTATATCGCAGATGACGACGATTGTGATGAAGTCCTTTAAATTTGTGTTGGAAAATTTAAATTTATGTTGGAAATCTATACAACTTTGTAATAGTTTTGTTTTGTGTTGGCGAGAACAGCTTGCTTTTGCGTGTTGAACTTTAAAAATTGAAGTATTAATGAGTAAGTAATAACTTTTAATTGTGTATATGTGCAATAAATGTTATTTTACAACATAAATCTATATATACATAATACGCTTAGGATGGGCAAGCAAATTCATCATTATGCACTATAATGAAAGAGGGCGAGCGACCGACGATGTCAAACAAACGGGTGTGGCCTGTAACAATCGGTAACAATCGAAATATTGCTTTAATAATGCTACCTCTTAGAGAGACTTGAAGAGTTTCAAAGTTGGTTCAGTAACAATCACTGCATGCACGACTGTTGTTGGATTTATTGCGCTTGGTATCAGCAGGGAGAAACGGGCAATTGATCGTCCTCCATTGAAAAAAGACATTTACTTCCATAAGAAAACAAATCAGCAGGGGTTAAAATGGGGGGGGGGGGCAGGGATGTGGATATTCAGA
>JAHWFP010040710.1:0-34187 GCA_023313725.1 Lithobius niger
ACTGTGTCTCCTCGATTACATTTTCCGCGACTTTAAATGGAGGTATGGATCTGGCCACCCCGGTTTTTCGCCGAAAGAAACGAAACAAGGCCGTTAATGATCCCTCAGTAAGAACTGTACTTTCAGGCTTACGGAGTATGTCTTTTTGAGTCGTAACATATTTTTTTTTCGAAAGAAATTATATGTTTGTAAGTTTTCAAGCGATCGATTTTGCTTATAATGGTGCCTTGACTTGATTTTTTTTTCAAAGCTTTTCAAGTATGTATACGGTTCCTTTTCATGGTCAAGTTCAATGTTTCTAATTTCTGTACTATATCGTTTTACACTACTCCATAAAATAGCTAAAAAATATCTCCCATACGAATTCTACAATCTCCATCACAAAAACGTCAGGTGCAGTCGCTAAGACTAAGTTTTAATTTATCAAAATTTATCACCGTGTTGGCCTCAGTAGGTGCAATGTATCATATTGTGGCCACTTAGGCCAAGATGGAGGCCCACCTCGACCCCTGAAACCAATCTCTCATATTCCGTAAAAATCAAGTCCAGATTGTTGATTCCGCGAGTAGGCTCTAATACAAGTTAAGTCAAGCCAAATGCACTCATATAATCCAGAAAATTCTGATGCGATTCGTTCGGAGCCCTTACAGCGGTCCAGTCTGCTGTAGACAAGTTAAAATATCATACCACAATATTTGAAGAATGAGGGTCAATCGTCGATTTAATAAAATCACCCATACCCTGCAACGTATGTGCGTCAAAACCGTTGGGGATATACCCTAAAATAATATTAAGTTTAGAAGAACCCAGTACTACCGACATTCCCTAGAGTCAAGTTGAGGTTTCTCCCATCATCAAACTAATATCATTACGGTACACAATTAAAAGTACACCAGCTCGCGAGCCACGGTCCCTTCTAAAGACGCTATACTGATTTCCCCGAGTTAGCACGCAGCATGACTTTGTGCTTTGGTGCTCGCATGGCAGGAATGTAATTTAAAATGCGCTTTTTAGCCGATCCCTTGCACTTGAAGAAGAAATGCAACTATCTCCGACACGTCGTGATTTATTGTGTTGTTTGTGCATTTCTGGGTCTTACATTTCTCAACGAACTCCGAGTAGTAAACCTACAAATAGTTCTTCACCTCCAAAGTGGCCATCGCCCAACAAGCATCTCTCCAGCTGGGAATATGAGGCACTGGGATGTCAGAAAACCACCATTTCTGCATACTCCAAGCCACGACACGCACTGCAATGGTTAAATGATCACAACATCTGCAGCAGACATATCTATATTCAGCACCCAAGCCTGCACAGTCGAACACAAGCCCAAATCCAAAACTGGTTCCTAGAAAAACACACCCCATACATACCATCATACAAAAGTTGGGACGCCATCATTAAGCACTACAAAATCATCCAATGTATTACAAACAATTGGTACATCACCCACTTTCCTACTCTGTGGCCTAGTTCTGAGAGATCTGTATCTGTGTATCAGCATGGTAGCACACAAACAAATTCATCACACATAACATACTTTGTAACCTACGTAACCAGTCCACCAAACCATGAACAGAAAACATAACAGGGGAGTAAGCAACTACAACTGCGACCAAACCAGTACTGCACTTACCTCAATGGCCAGGGTACACAACATTGGTACTCGTTGGTGACAGACATTGTCACGAAAGCCCAGCTGCACATCCCACAACGACCATTCATCATGTCCTCACCGTATACCACCCATGACAGAAAGGATCAGGCTACCTCCGGTGGCAACTTTGTATCTGTCCATTCCAGGATATCCATTGTCCACATACCGGTGTAACAAATCATCTTCTGCGTTACTATGATCGATTCCTACATGTTCCAGTAGCTAACAGCAAAAGGGAAGGAAACCAGTAAGAGACTGAATCAATTTTCACCATCTCAAGCGATGATGTTTCACCTCACAGACCAAAGGCTCACATTACCACTGGAGAAGTCGAAACTGCTGTCTTCCTGGTACACTTTCACTCATAACAAGGAATATATTTTTAACAGTTCCACAGCTTTAAATTTTGACGTAGGTGGAGAGGCCATACACAGGGATTTCTTTTTTTTTTTATCTCTATGCCTGCTAAAAACCAAGACAGTGGAGCGGTTTCACTGGCCCCTGAGCGATCCCCACCAAGCGAGACCACACACTGACTGTTGGGTCACCACCAACGACTGGGACAACACTGACGACCACCAATAATGGGACCATCTTCCTTGACTGGGCACTGTCAACAACCAATGCACTACAAAAAAAAACTTGTACATCATCATCGACTGGAGCACCACTAATGATTGGTGCACCACTGACGGGTGCATTAGGGAGCCTATACCTCCAGTGGTAGACAAGAACTATCCAGAGTAGCACCCGTGGTATTACCAATGACAAACGGATACAAGGTAGCCACTTTTTCAAAGGTGCAACACCTGCTCGTGTCACTGCAGCAAAAAGGGGAGAGGGGGACGCATATTTCCCTGCTCCTTGAAAGCTACGTCATGACATACACCATATCTTTCTGAACACATTGTAGACGTGTCCTACAAGGGCCAATGTGGCAGCTGATCTGCATTGCCACCAGAGCTGGCATCCCCAACACCTGCTTAATTTCAGGATATCATCAGCAGCATTCTCACGTTTTAAAGCTGCCTTGCAAAAGCCCCACACCCTTCACACTCCTACAACTGAACCCTAGTTTAGAAAGGCCAGAAAGTTTAGCAAAAAATATTTCATAAAAATTATTCACTCTCAATGTCGCATAGGGGCAGCATTGTCCCCCAACGTCTCACTAAATGCTCACGTATGCATAGTTTTCCTTCACTGCAGAGTGATCACGAGTTCTCAATATTGCTAGGCCTTGATATGCTTTCGTTATGGATTTCATTCACGCAAGCTCGATCTCTCATCACACCATTACAAGAAATTGGATAAATTGTCCTTACATCTTCAACCATTTTCCTGTTACTCCTTCTCACCAAGGCCACTTGAAATGCCTTCCAAAGGAGCATTTTTCTTCTCCACAGCTACAGCCAATGAGGACAGTTTATTGTGCTCGCCAACGATCCCAATTAAGTACAAAGCGATAAGACAATGACTGAATGAAAAATGAAATCTGACAATCAACTTATGAAGTCTGACAACGAATTAGCAGGAGCACCATTAATTAGCGTGGTCCTTAATATCTTAACGTACGTTTTGGCATCAAGCAAGGTTCTGGGTGAAAATAAAAACGCTGGTCAAAAGTTTGAAATCAAGCGCGACAACCCACCAAAACCATAATTCTCCATTTAACAAATGGCTCTGAATAGCTTTCAGTGAGAAACTTGATCCTTGATCCTGATAAAGATAGTGGGCTCACTTCGGTGATCACGTAAATTGAGCTGGTGCCATTCGAATTTTAGGTAAATAATTTTGAAACTAAGACTTGAATAAGTTTGGTTAAAGAATTTTAACCTTATCCAGTTTACTATACTATACAAGGCAGAGAAGCACGGGACATGTCCACTATGCACCAAAGGGAATACTGGAAGGGAGGAGGTTCTGAGCATGCCGGCCTGAATAGCATTCCTTGTCCGAATGGCCCTTATTGCGTTTTCGTCTCTTGCACGGTGCCGTTTTTTGATGCGCGTATCAAAGTGCATTGCTAAAACGCACTTTTTAGTGGCCGTGTAAACGTATTTAATGTCACAGGCAGTTTTGAAAACCGCTCTTCAAATAATGCTGAACATGCTCGCCAACGTTCCCAGTTACGTATAATGTGATTTGATAATGACGGATTGCAAAATGAAATCTGATAATCAACTTATGAGGTCTGACAACGAGTTCGCAGGAGCGCTATTAGCGTGGTCTTCATATCGTGACGTACATCTTGGTACGAGGAAAGGGTCAGGGTGAACCCCATGAAGACTTATGAACCGACTGTAGCTGTTTTTCACCACGTATAATGTAAAAAATAATGAGATCTGATAAAATAGTAGGCTACGATCAAAAAGTTAAAAAAATATGATATCATACCCCAAAAGACACGCCAAATTGATTACTTTTCAGGCTCATAAATGTGTGATATCAACAGACTAAGAAAACAAAAACATTTGCCAAGTTAATTCCAACGTCAGATGTTAAAGGCATTTTTAGACTAAAATTAGCAATGGTCACGTTTTTCATTTAACCTTTGAACTATACTCTGTACGATTAACTTGGTGCATGTTTTGGTCCATTGATATTACTCCTTTGAAGGGCTAAACTTTCCTCAACTCGGCACCCCTTTTACCAGTTTTGGTTTATGATATGATCTGGAGACACGCTAGTGTGTCGCCGCAAAGTAACAGCAGATCATCGGATTGTAAACATCCGATTGTTAAAAGATTGATTGTTGATTAAAAAAAAAAAAAAGGCAGCTTCACGAGCCTTAGGGCCTTAGGGCTTCGTCAGGCAGAAGGCCGGAAGCGGTTAACGCTCGCGGAAAACCCTTTAAACCATTTGGTCTCATTAGCAGACATGTGCCTGTTAATGCAAGCAACTAAAAACATATTTTACCATGTTGAGGATAAATCCCAACACGGCCTAAAGCTTTCAAATTGTGAAAAAAAGTAAGGGGAAGGATCAGGGATAAAGAAAAACTAAAAGTTAAAGGATGAGTGTCCACCATTCAATAACGTTGTTTTTATTATATCTGTTTAGCTAAGGATAGCTGTTTACATTTTACCCACGTTAAACAAGCCCAACTATTTCTTACATTCGACTATGTGTTTGTATGCCTGCTTTTCCCTCCTAAAACGAAGGATTGTATAGAAGGAGAACCAAAAAACTGTTGTGAGAGCGATTTTAAAAGGTCAATCGAAATTTTAAATTTGATATAAAAATTAATTTGATTTTTTTTAATACCTTTTCATATAGTTTCCAGCACAGATGTGGCTTTTTCTGTTCTACGAGTCATCAAATTAAAACAAATCAACGCTGAAAGGGCACACGAAGCAGATTTTCTTGTTTGTTAATAACCGAGATGAGCCCTGGAACGATTTTAAACGGTCAATCGAACCTCGAGTTTTGTAGTTACAGCATTTTAATATTTAAAAAAAAATATTTTTTCGTATATGTTAAATGTTTCGTATATGTTTCCGATGCGTGTCGCTTGATTTGAGACCTGTTTTAAATGAAAAATTCTGTTGAAAGTAGAGCCAAGCCAGAATTTTGCTCACCTGATGGTGTGAGTAGCTACTGAGTATTTCTAAAAAAAACTTGAAAAGAACGTCGAAATTAGCACTGAAAATTATGAGCACAATTTCGACAAATAGTAGAAGAACTGGATAAACATGAACTGTTGTGTGCACCTTGATAACTTATTTAAAGATAGAAAAAAACGCATGCATTTTCGTGATTCGAACCCATTTTTCCAGCAGGCAGAGGGTTTGAAAAGCCGTATATAAAATTTCTTGCATTTGATCCTATAGACCTAATGCTCATGACTAGTGTAAAATTTGGAAGGCCTACGCAGCTGAACGTTTATACAAGAATGCATGATGATTCGAACTTGGTCTTTTTGTTGGCTTGGGGCTTGTAGGGGTCAGGACAAATGGGTGAGAGGCCTTTGAAATTCGCAACTTGGTAATTTAAATTTTGTTTCTTTTCCATGTTGCAACCAAAAATGTCAAGCAACAATGGCTTTGGCGATCCACACTGGTCTTTAGATTTATTGTAAAAGTCTGGAAGAACTAAAAGCCGAACTGTTACGAAGGACAAAATAAGCAAACATTTACGTTGCCGTGGATTGCATAACAATAAAGAGATGCACTTGAGATGGTTGTTACGCACATTACGAACACGCAAGTGCAAACGGGGTTATCAAGACACACGCTAGTGTGTCGCCCGCCCAGATAAACGATAACATCCAGATAAAATATATATGTATATATGAGCATGGAGACCACTAGACACGTTGTGTCTTTACATCTAAGGCAGTTTGGTTGTTTTCAGCCACCTGAGGATAAATAGCAATGCGGCCGAAATTTGTATGATTGGGCACTATGGTCGCCTTACAACATAAAAGTCATTATTAATGACACAGCTTATGGTTTTCTTGTTGAAAAAACGACGTGAATAACGTTGATATTTGCCTAATTACTTCCTATTTATTACGTATACTAGTAACGCTTTTTTTTGTATCACGAAAATAAATTCTTCCATGCGGTGAATAAAGCTGGTTCCTAGCTCATTTTACAGGTATTGCTGTGGAGATGTGCCATTTTCATAAGGCCTCTTATAATTGGTCAAGTGGTTCAGGGGTTAGAGAACTTTAAACGACCAGATTGATTGTTTTACATCGTTTTAAACATTGTTATTATGCAACAATGCCAAACTGAACTTTGAATAAATCCGTGCATCTGCAGTACTGATAAGAAATACTAACCATATGAAAAAAGGTGACTGCTGTCCTCAAAATTTTGCGAAAGCCAACAAAAAAAAAAAAAAAGGAAATGGACCAGAAAACTAGAATGGTGTGTCGCCCGCCAAGATAAAACGATAACATCCAGATAAAATGTATATATGTGCATGGCGACCACTGGAAACGTTGTGTTTTTACAGCAAAAGGGGTTTGGCTGTTTTCAGGCATGTGAGGATAAATAACAATGAGACAGAAAAGGCTGAAACTTGTTTGATCGGGAGACTTTGGTCGCCTGACAACATAAAAGTCACTGTTAAACCCATAGCTTCGACGCGCCATTAAGCCTCAATCCCCCCCCCCCCCATAGCTTAACGTTTTCTTGTTGAAACAAAGACGTGAATAACGTTGATATTTGCCTAATTCTTACTACTAACGTTTTTTTTTTGTATCACGAAAATAAATTCTTCAATGCGGTAAATAGAGCTGGTTCTTAGCTTATTTTACAGGTATTGCTCTGGGGATATGCCCTTTTCATATGGACCTTTCTAATTGGTCAAGTGGTTCAGGGGTTAGGGAGCTCCAAAGGTCCAAATTGATTGTTTTACATTGTTTTAAACATTGTTTTTATGCAACAATGCCAAACTGACAATTAAAGAAATTCATGCGTTTGCAAGGAGATACTGCAATACTAATAAAAATGCTAATCAAATGAAAAAAGGTGACTGCTGTCCTCAAATTCTAACGAAACCAAAAAATAAAAGAAGAAAAAGAAATGGACCAGAAAACTAGATTGGCATTTCAAAATGGATTTCATCAATTTGGACCAAAAATTACTGATATCTACCCGAAAACAAAACTTGTTAAGGATTCCCGCCAAGCTTTTCGGCCGTGTGAAGTCGTGATGTCAAACGCCAAGCTCTTTTGCCAAGCTAATCCCACCGACTAATACTTCAAACGTTAAATGAAATAATTGAAAATTGCGTTGTAAGTAATTTTCATACATTTCATTTAACCTTTGAACTATTACTCGGTGGGATTAGTTTGGCGAAAAAGCTTGGCGTTTAATATCACGACTTCACACGGCCGAAAAGCTTGGCGGGAATCCTTAACAAGTTTTGTTTTGGGGTAGATCTCATAACTACTAAGAAAAAAAATTAGATTTCTTCAATTTGGACCAAAAATTTCTCTGTCTACCCCAAAACAAAACTTGTTAAGGATTTCCACCAAGCTTTTCGGCCGTGTAAAGTAGTGATATCAAACGCCAAGCTCTTTCGCCAAGTTAACCCCATCCGACTAAGACTTCATACGTTAAATGAAATAATTGAAAATTGCGCTTTAAGCAATTTTCATATATTTTATTTAACCTTCGAACTATTACTCGGTGGGATTAGCTTGGCGAAAGAGCTTGGCGTTTGACATCACGACTTCACACGGCCAAAAAGCTTGGAGGGAACCCTTAACAAGTTTTGTTTTGGGGTTTAAGTTTATAACCAAAAAACAAAATGCTTTGCGGAGTGATGTTTTAGTAATAGCAAGAATTACTTCCTGTATTCCTGGTAATAGTAAACTTCAGGGATTTCTGCTTGACAAAAATGTTAACGAGGAAAGCAAACGACAAAATTCGCAATTTGGCTGATGTAATGGCTAATTAGGTATTTATGGCAATCATTTCCGCACTGATTGAGTGAATAAAGCGAACGAAAATCAGCGTTTGTTAGTCAGTGTGTGTGTGCAAAAATGGGATTAAAGAAACTTAAGTGTGTGAAACAGACAGTGGACATATAATAAACCAAATCGTGTCATTTTTGCTGATCTAACTGCTTATTTGGCAGTGGCAAATACAAAAATTATGAATGTGAAAAATTTGTAGACATAAAAATCATACAGAAAAAAAAAGGTACAGATGAAGATAAGACGGTGTGACGTTTTGTACGTTCACAATCCTATGAAAGTTGTGATGTCCACCCGAAACCAAAGCTGGCATAAAAGATGCTTTCAAAAAAGGGCGGTCTTCGAAGGTAGTGATATCATTCAACCAGGAAAAGGCCGCCAAGGTTAAACCTATTAGCCAAGTTAATCGCACTGAATAATACTTTGGACGTTATATGAAAACTTGAATAATGCTACTGCTACTATCAATGTTCTAGTTTTCATTTAACCTTTGAACTATTATTCGGTGTTTCTTTTATACCAGTTTTTGTTTTGGGTGGATATTGTTTCATCACAGTCAAGTTTTTTATTATTAGAAACAATGTAGCTCGGCTACCAAAGCAAGTGTAGCTAAAATAAATACGGCATTCCATCGTTCGTGGCAACCATTTTTTGCTTGATGGCCCGCAGTTATTCATCATAGTCCCGCAGTTGGCCCACGAACGTTAATCCGATTTGCAGCAATTTTCCGTAGTTGACTAGCTCAGTTGACTGGATTATTCAGGTAACATATTATGATGGTAGGCTAAGAAAGTATTTTATTTGTGTTTATTTTTTTAACTTTTTAACCTTATGAACATATGGAGAAACTGGATGCAGAGTTCGTATAGAGGGGAGGAGAAATGAACAAGGAAATTAAATATTCATTAAACTTGGTAGGTGTGTACGGGAGAGTTTAAAGTTCGAAAATGAGTTTTGAATCGACCGCTTTTCTCCGGATAACGAAGATCCCAGAATAGTTAACATATATTGGACATGGAGAGTAGATGGCATCACAGAACACCTTTAAAGCATCTCCTTTAAATGTTATTTTTGGTTAACGTTTTGTCTACTTTACAAGTTACACTTTTCACCAACCAATTACACCGGAACCATTTAGCGTAAAAGTTTCCTCAGCGTAAATATTTCGATTCACGGTATACCACACTTTTCATTACGGGCCCCAATCGGGATTGCAGGAAAAGTGGGCGATGATTCGGTGACCAACGTGGTGAAAGCCAAGTGCACAAATCTACGCTGAGTGCGATACTGGGGAAATCCCTCGTGAGTAGAGAATAAAATTAAAACAATCGCGTTCCATTAATTATTCACACTCATTTGGGTAATGGCGGACAGCGACGTCTCCACGGCGGGAAACCGACACCAGACACCATAAGCAAGTAATCAATCCAGGAGAGAAGAAAGGATAAACAGCGGGGAAGGATCCCCGGGCGATAATTAACTCAGTTGGCCTGACAATGGGCGTTCCTATTTGTCTCATTGAAGACAAGCTAATAAACATGCCTGTCCTTGTGGCAAACGGTTAAAGGCAATGAGCTCATTTCGTGACAATTTATTTTTGTGCTTTTGTGCCTTGGTGTATGGGTTGACTTTGTCCATGGTCTTAAGCATTAACTAATTTTTTAATGCAGTAGTCTACTTACAATGGATGTTTTATAGTTTTATTTCATTAACTATAACTAATTTTTTTTTGGAGCGTAGCTCCGCTATGAAGACACTCCAATGTAATGTTAGACCGAGCATCACGCGAAAACCGCAAGGACTATCCAAACCAAACTTTGCATGCAGTAGCACGGGAGTCCGGACAAGGTTTATCAAAAGAAAAATCCGGAATCGGACATGGGGTTGAGGAACCATCAGGGTGACAAAATAGACCAATAACATGAGCCAAAATCAAAACAACAATGAGACGTGAAGCCATGTTCAAGGCATCCGATTGTTAAAAGATTGATTGTTGATGATTACAGGTGGCGTTAGGCGGTAATAAACCAAATTCAAGATATTTTCTTTTTTCGTCGACCGATTTGGACATTTGAATACACCGTTTTCACGGTTTTTTCACCACCTTTCCGATGGCCGAAACCATAAACAGCTGTCTCTTATTGTTTAGAAATTACAAGGCAAATCGGATCCGATCAGATTGACAGCTAAACAGCAAAGGAAGCGGAGCCCGCTCCATTATGTCGACAGTGGAACTGATAACGGCCCTGGTTTAATTCTTTACACTATGTGTGGCTACAAGTAAGTGTTCTCTACAAAGGCAACTCGTCTGAGGCGACGATACAAAGAATTATCTATCCGTCTCAACATCTCATCCGTCATCAACATCTCATCCGTCAGTTAACAATACCAACAATGGTCTCTTGTAACAATGGTGTTGAACACTCTAACTTACGGTTTATACGGATGGACGAGATTTCTCATGCCTGGATAGCGGGGATTTGATTTGATTTGATTTAATTTAATACGGCGCGTTAACCATACAGATTATCTGCCCCAAAAATCACACAAAACACCAAACAATTCATGAAAAACCAAGGATTCCTCTTCTCAACAATGGTCTAAACGAAAGTTTACACGCGAATGCATCTTTATATACAGGGTGTCCCAAAAGTCCCTGTCCCCCATCACAACTTTTGAAGGGGTTGAATGAAGACAGTGAAATCCTGGCAATGTGGGTTTGGTTAAAGGATCTACCTGTTTGTACAACCGGCATTTCGCCTCCCCGGGCCCCCAACTCAGACATTTCCAATAGGATGTGGAGTAAAGGAATACCTTATTAATTGATAGGACTTCATTAGGCGAATAAAATGCCGCAATGATTGCATCGATACGATGAGCACATCCAAAATGAAAATGGCGGCCATTCAAACATTAGGATTTTCCTCTGCATCCTATGTATTACTCAGGCTAAAGACGTCGTAGATGGCAGCAAAATGCTTCGCTCAATTTGATTGGATTACACCCACAAAGCAATTTGCAGTTTGAAACCCAAAGTCTGGGCCGCAGCGCCCCTCCCCCAATAAAAACACCTCAAATTAACTAAAGTCGGTAGCAATAAAAGAGGGCGAGCGGGTTCTCTCTTGGCACGGTACAAAAGAAAAAAGGCGAGCGGCCGACAATGTCAACGGGTTAAAGGGATTAACGAGCGTTAACCACTCCTGGTCATCTGCCCGAAGCCCTAAGGCCCTATGTCTGCAACAGCCAGATTCCCAGGCGGTCACCCACCCAAGTATCAACCCTGTACCCTGTAACAATCAGTTACGAACGAAATGTTGAATCAGTAATGCTGACTATAACAGCCAGGTTCAATAGTTTCTAAGTTGGTTGAGTAACAATCATTGCATGCACGATTGTTGTTCGGGTTTGTCGCGGTTGGTATCAAAACAGGGGAAACTGGCAATTCAGCCACACTGAGAATAAGACTGGCGTCCTCCGATGGTAAGGCGGAATGGGGGTGTTCAGACCACAAAATGGGGGACCGCCCCGGGGGGGGGGGGGAGTTAGGGGATGCGGGAGGAGACAGGGGGTACCAGGAGGGACCTCGTGGGGATCTGACCACACAATCTAGGAAATGTAAAGGGGGCAGGGGGTTCGGGGGAGGGGGGGGGTGATGCGGTGAGGGGGGGCTGTGGCGGCCGTTTTTATTTCATGATGCCCAGTAAAGTATTTCACTCTCGCATGCAGGAACCAGCGAGATTGGTTTAGGATACAGCTAGTTAACGTTTTAATCAGTTAGCTAACTAAAGATTTTATTGAAGTACGGCAACGGTGCAACGACGGACGTCTTCATACTGTAAACAAACTACTACCTAAGTAGCCTAGTTATTTTTTCTTAACTGAGCAAGTAATTAGAATTCACCCAACACAATTATTAAATCCTAGCTTTCATCTCCGGCTGAAGTGAAAGTTGCCTTCCAACCAATGGACATTCACGCAACTTGTTCCTTACCTGCAGATTACCAGAGAAGCCTAATGCTAGCCATGCTGACACGACTGTCTCATTTTTTTTCATTATTTTAAGTTTATTTGTTTGATGTGGAGGTTTTTAAATTGAATTAAACCTAAACCAAAACTGTTACACATTGAATACAGGTTTATGTATCGCTAATTGAGCCCATTTAGTTCTCTGTGTTGAAATTACACATTCAAGAATTTGCAGGCATCCGTCAATGCATAGACAATAAGCTACTAAACGACGAATAACCCAGTTGCCCTACAAGGGTTCTCTTATGGTGTTTATGGATTATTACTCGATTCCGGAGTACCCATCACTGTTCAAGAAACAAAACCTGAACGACGAATAGCCCCTTCAGACAACAACCGTTAAAAAATTTTCTTGTCCATTAAACTGTGATAAAGGCCCCTAATGAAATGGGCGTAGCTCGGTCCCAAAGAGTAATAGAACCTTTTTAAACTAGGAAACAGGCTTCGGGCCTATTGTAGGCTGAGAGGATAAAAATTTATTTTAAATTTGTACTGAGGCCCTACTCTCATTTTAATGACTTCAATACTTAATAATGTCCTTAAAAATCTGGGTACAATACTAGGTCGCCTACGTTTGAGCTTTTTGCGTTTGAGCTTTTTGCCGTTTTGCTCTCAGCTGGTCTTTTTCACATTTTAGTATTTTTTTTATGGAAGGCTACGTTTCATGTTAATTTCAAAACGCTTTCGAACATTTAATTTCCCACATTTAATTTCTGTTTCTTTATTTGCAGCTTTTTCTATCATCGCTGCTATATAGTCAAAATGCCACGTTAGCCGCCATGGTTAAGCTAGCAAAGAGCGCGCCACTGCCGATAATGCCTCCATTGTTTATAATTATTGCAGAGTATCTTTCCTAGAGTTAAAATATTAATAATAAAGCATTTAACTAAAAGCCAAACAATCATCCGTAACGAGAGTACTTTACAATAATCAAAAGATTCAATAGATCCGTGGCAGTCCGCAGCTTACACTGCCGCCTCCTACGACAATCTTGAAGCGCACACCTCTGGCCCATAGTACTTCATCTGCGAACGCTAATTTTTTTAAAGTTGGAATCGTCACAATTGTAGGTCAAACGATATTAGCTTGGGTGTGAAGAATGCATTTAAATAATTCTAAAGCGTTCAGAACTTTTAGGCCACATTTTTAGAGATAACAGCAGTTATATTAGGCCTATTGCATTCGAGGTTAAGCCTATATTCTTTCTTGCAACGCTGGATTGAGAGTTTATTCGTGAATAGCGCCACTCACAGGTTGGCCACAGACCGGTGGATAGGCTTAAAATCCGCAGTTTTCATAGCAACCAAGGAATCTTGAAATTATTATACGAAGCCATCGTATCGTTCCGTGTTGCGGTGTTAATACATCGTCTGCTGTATGCTTTAATTCTGTAGAGTTTCCTGATGTAGCGGCGATTTTAGGTTTCACTTTGGGATTCCCGTTGAAAGTGTAAACACCTGGTTTGATCGCCGTGTTGGGCGAATTCCTTCAAGTATTGTTTTGCACATGAAACGAATGTAAGTTGTTAACGAATCCTTTTATGTTTTCCATTTGCCTGCCTTTCTCTAATGGTTAAAATGCGATAATGAAATGTTATTATTTCACTGAGTTACGTCAAAAAAACATTTTTAGCCAGGAGGAAGCAACGATGATTTATTTTGACGGTTTTTAAAAGTTCGCTTGATTACCAGCAGAACAGTGTATGCTTCGCTGGAATTCCTTAACTATATTCAGGATTCAAAATTTACAATGGCGAGTGTTAGATTGATAAATTAGAAAAATCGTAATTTTCGTGGATTGTAATTAATCAATTTACGGCAAATTCGAGATCAGCCTTACTTTTGGGGTTTATCTAGCAATGTGGCAAATTTCATGGCAATCTGTCGTTAGTTTGGGCTCCACGCAGACTACAAAAGTGCAACCAACTAACCAACCAACATTTTGCAATTCAGTGTCCGTTATAGGCTGCGCCAATATTAAACCTGACCAATTTGGTTTTATGCCAGGTCGATCATCTGCCCACCAACTTGCCTTGGACTCTTGGACTCGTGCATTGCACCTTGTTTTAAACTCTGACGCTGATATTTCGATTTTCATAAAGCCTTTGAGTCAGTTAACCACCGTGGCTTCCTCATAAAATTAGAGGCGATTGGGTTCAGGGCCATGCTCCAATCATGGCTCACGGATTTTTTTCTCAGGGACAGATCTCAGCGTGTCATGGTGGAGGGCTCCAACTCGTCTGTAATGAGGGTCCCTCAGGGATCCGTTTTGGGTCCTCTCCTGTTTGCCATTTTCTTGAATGACTTAAACTGTAACTCTAATTCGGTAATTGGCTTTAAATTTACTCACGATCTAAAGATAAGTTCAGAGGTTCTCACGTCGGCAGATAGTGTTGATGTCCAGGAAACAGTAGATAGGATTTATGATTGGGCGTTGGCTTAGAAATTGCCATTGTCAGATGCCAAATGCCAAAAATTCTGTATTGGGAACTCTAACCCTAGTATTGTTTGCTCAATTAACAGTAAGCCGCTTCCGTGCACCACCGAAATTCGAGACCTGGGACTTTGTTACCACCAACCTCAAGCCATTACTCCATTGTGGCAAGATGACAACTTCTGCATACCGTCGATTGACCATCGTAAATAGATATTTCACTTCCGGAAGCAGAGATAATAAGCTGTGGGGCTTTAGGGTGTTTGTCCGGGTTCTTCTCGAATATGCGACTCCAGTCTGGTCTCCCTCCTTACTTAAGGACTTATGGTTGAGCGTATTCAGCGCCGCTTTACCAAAGGGCCTCAAGAAATGTTCATATGCTGAAAGACTGTCCGTCCTTGTCCTTGACTCTCTTGAACTCTGCAGGTTCAAGTTTGATCTTATCCTTCCATTCAAGATCCGTAATGGCCATGTGGTCGTCCATCTGCCATTTTTTGATCCCAGTCCGGCATCATTTACTAGAGGACGCTCTCTTAAGCTTACTTGTCCGGCTTTTCTTACTGAGTCAAGACGTAGTTTCTTTGCTGTTAGAGTAGTTCGGGTGTGGAACTCTCTACCTGACACACTTGTTATGAGCAAGAAAGTGACCATCTTTCGACAAAACCTAGCCACGGTTGTACATACGAACTTCCTGAAAAGGCCAGAATAAGCTCGGGTCTCCGCATGTTGATGATTTCCTCTCCCTCCCGCTGGGTTTTTTCTGTGGCCGTCATGAGGCGGGGGGGGGGGGGGGGACGAGGGGTGGGGCGTGGGGGAGATATCCTCTTTTTCCTTATAATCTGTAGGATGGGTGTTAGTGGGTCCAGGCCCCTTCTCACACCTGACCCTTTTTATTTTTATTTTGGGTCAAATATTTTATTATTTAGTTTATTTAGTTGACGTTTTTGCCGTTTCAGATACCGCCCTTACTTTAGGAGGCTTTGGTTCTACGCACCGATATCATTCAGTCTGTCTTTATCACCATCCATAATCACGTACTTGACTGCCTGGAGGAAGTAAGGCACAAACAAGTCGTCGAAGTGTCTTAATGGTTTAATAACGTGCTGTTTTGGACGCTTTTATGACTCAGCTTGAAGAGGTGGGAACGAACAAGTACGGGGTCAACGTTATCAGATAGTTCAATTAATGAGACCAGCCTCTGATACATAACATACCATAAGCGATATCAAACTTCCTCTCTGATGTTTTTAGGTATGCAGTTGAACGCCTTGTTTCAATCGTGTTTAGGTGATTCTGAGGTGTGAGAAATGTGACAGAGTTAAAAAATAAAAGAGAAGATGAATGTTGAAACGAAGTTGGCAGCATTACAGACCGGCCTTGTGAGAAAATAAGATACATTAATCTGAGAATGGTTATCACATCAGTAGTACTGCTATCTGCTTCGTTTAATTCTCATCTCGTGTTGTGTTTGTTAATGGTATGTACAATTTCATATTTGGTTTACAGGCAATCATTAAATCCACATCATTAAATCATTAAATTATTAAAGGGTTTTAAAGGGTTTTAACGAGCGTTAACCACTCCTGGTCATCTGCCCGAAGCCCTAAGGCCCTATGTCTGCAACAGCCAGATTCCCAAGCGGTCACCCACCCAAGTATCAATCCAGCCCAATGCTGCTTAACTTCGGGGATTATTAGTTAACGAGTAACAATGCAAACCGACTACAATAAATAATCTGCATCACGAACATTGTCGCTAAAAGGGGCGCGCTACCTATTTGTTGGTGATTGAACGCAAATCAGCAAACGCTTCGATTTATATGATCTAGTAGCAGTAGCTCATCCCATTGTAGACATCGATTGTTAAGAAATTGATTGATAATGATAAAACGGCGGCCTCACTAGCTGACATGTGTCTGTTAACTGTAAGCAACTAAAAGCATATTTTGGCATGTTGAGGATAAATCCCAATGCGACAGAAATCTTTCAAATTGTGGTAAACGTAAGGGGAAG
Source organism: Lithobius niger (assembly GCA_023313725.1). Lineage (NCBI taxonomy): Eukaryota > Metazoa > Arthropoda > Chilopoda > Lithobiomorpha > Lithobiidae > Lithobius > Lithobius niger. The sequence goes on from JAHWFP010040710.1 coordinate 16,562, forward strand.
ATGCAGGGATAAAGAAAAAATAAAAGTTAAAGGATGAGTGTCCACCATTCATAGAGAAAAAAGATGAGTCAACAACGTTGTTTTTATGTTACTGACTAACCAGCAACTAGTAACGCTGGCCCCATGTTAAATCCCATAGACTCGTTGCTCATGGCTAGTGAACAATTGGGAAGGCCTACACAGCTGAAAGTTTACACTTACACGCGAATGCATGGTGATCTGAACATTGTCCTTCTGTCGGTTTGGGGCTTGTAGGTGTCAGGGTAAATGCGTGGGAGGGCTCTGAAATTAGGAACCACGAAACTTAAATTTCGTTTTTTTCCCATGTTGCAGCCAAAGATTTCAAGCAACAATGGCTTGGACAATCAAGACTGGTCCTTAGATTTATTGTAAAAGCCAGAACGAACTAAAAGATGAACTGTAGCGAGGTACAAAATAATCAGTCATTTAGCCTACGTTGTTGTAGATTGCGTGAGAATAGAGATACATGTTAGATGATGGTTACGCGACAATACGTACTCCATGCGCTTTGCTGTCTGATGTGTTAGTAACAATGAACTTCAGGGATTTCTGCAAAGGGTCAACGAGTTTTAACGAGCGTTAACCGCACCCGGTTATCTCGGTCCCGGTGCAGGGATTTCTGCATGACAAAATGTAAACAAAGAAAGCTTACGAAAAATTTCTAAATTTGGCTGATGTAACGGCTATTTATTTATAGACATAAAATTCCTCAAGAAAAAATGTAGAGATGAAGACAAGACAATGAGACCTTTTGTACGTTTAGAGTCATAAGTTCCATATGTCAATTAAATGTAAGCAATAAAAGCATATCTTATCATGTCGAAGATAAGTCCCAATGCGGCCGAAATGTTTGCAACTTGTTGAAAATGTAAGAGGCATGTTTGCAACTTGTAGAAAACAACTGAAGGGGATTTGCAGATTGAGTGAATGAGGTGAACGAAATCAGCTATTTTTAGCCAATGTGTGTAAAAATGGGATTGAAGTAACTTAAGCATGTGAAGAATGGTCATACAACAAACTAAGCCGTGTCAATTTGGCTAATCTTACGGCTAATCGGCAATGGTAAATTTGAAAATTATTAATGTGAAAGTTTATAGATATAATATTCCTGGAGAAAAAGGTATACAGTTGAAGATATACACGCAAAACCAAAACTGGTATAAAAAGCTGCCAAGTTTCCAAAAACGATTGGCCTTTGAAGGTAGTGATATCATTCAACGAGGTAAAGGCCGCCAAAGTTAATCCTCTTAGCCAAATTAATCGCCCCGAATAATACTTCGGACGTTAAATGAAAACCTGAAGATTGCTACAGCGAGTAGTAATCTTCTAGTTTTCATTTACCTTTCGAACTATTAGTCTGTGCGAATAACCTGGCTAATAGGATTAACCTTGGAGGCCTTTCCCTGGTTGAATGATATTACTACTTTCAAAAGCCGACCCTTTTTGGAAACTTGGCGGCTTATTATACCAGTTTTGATTTTGCGTGGATTGAAGTCCTCACTCAAGCAAAACAAAAAAAAAAATAATTTTTCCGTGTCCATTCAGTATTTTTCGATCAAACTTATAGTTCCTTTCAAGAAAAAACGGTTTGCCTTATATGGTCATTACGCGGCGATTGATTAGGCCTGGAAGAAAACGTCATCGGCCATGACGTCATGAAACAGTTAGTCCAATATGGCGTCATTTTCGGATCGCGTAAGCGTGAACAAAAATGGAGAAACTTTACATAGCCAAGCAAGGGGAATAGTGTGGAATGTCTTTCATTACTTCAAGAGCCAAGGAGAAGCTGCTAGTGTTTGTGATCTTCTAGAACGATCTGCATCGGCAACGAACGTCTCCATTTATACAGTGAAAAGATTGTCAACGGCGGAAAAGCTGCGTTAGTAGCCGACGAAACGGCAGCAACAGCCGGCCGGCCAACGTTCTGTACGCCGGGTAAGAAGCGACCGCATCCCTCGCCTGTCACTATTCTTCGAGCTACTGTAGGAGAAATCTTTCAAGGTAGTAATTACTCTACATTGATAGCATTATTCGAAGCTAATCTCAAAAGTATAGAGTTTAAAGGCAGCAAGTCGTCTTTGCGCCGAATAGTACTTTCGACTAAGAGACTGAAAATGAAGTACGGCATGCAGAAGTTGACATGCGTAAATTTTACATTGAACGACCTGAAATTGTTGCCCAACCTCAAAGGTATTTACGTCAAATTAAACAACTACGCTCAGAAAATGACTCTCGTATATCTTGATGAAACGTGAGTGAATGCACACGACGGAAGGGCCAAACAATGGCATAACCACATATGTAATTAACATTCACGGCAGGCAAATTCCGACCGGTCAAATGCAGCGTTTGATTGTGTATCACGCGGGAAGCAGCAACGGCGTTGTGCCAAACGCTACGTTTTTGTTCCGATCCAAGACGAAATCCACAAATTATCATGATGAAATGAATGATTGGATGTTTTACCCAATTGTTTGTGGACCAGCAGTTGCCAAACATTCGTTTTCCAGCCATTAGCAACTTTTCCATGAAAACTCTTGACGTGTTTTCAGAAGCCCCCTTTACTTGGCTATACAACACGATTTTGGAGCAAAAACCGGCCCTTCTCAGGGCCACCAAATGAACCAGAAGAGATTAAAAAAAACTTGTTCAAATGAAATAAAAATAAAAATTATCGAAATTTCCCCAACCCTCCCCAACCATTTTTTTTTAATTAAAAAAAAATTGGACTGGGGGGCATTCGATATAAATTTGACAAATGTTTTCTTTTTTCATCCCCTTTTCCTTTCTCCTTCACTAAGTTAAAAAAAATTATCAAATTCATCGGGAATGACTGCCAGTCCAATAAAAAAATTGAACTGTCATACATTTCAGATATATATGATAAGTTTTTCTTTCATTCTCTTCTTCGATCCCCTCTCCCCCCAATCTTTTTTTTATGGTAATTATAAAAGAAAATTGAACTGGCACACATTTCAGAGAAATTTTAAGTGTTTTTTTTCCATAATCTCCCCTCCCCAATTCCCACACCCTTTTTTAAAGTTAACTGTAAAATAAAATTGGGCTGGCCACATATTTCGGAGAATTTCGATGTTTTCTTTATTCATCTTTGAGGAGTAGACTTTTAATTTTCATTCTCTTCTTCCACCCGCTCCGCCCCCCGCCCCCCCAAAAAAAAAATAAGGTTGGCTGACCACACTTTTCGGATAATTTCGATGTTTTCTTTATTCCTCTCACCCTTAAAGAGTCTACGCTTTATGCACTGTAATAGCTATTTGACCAAGCGTTCGTAAAGCATGCCGCTGAAAGGTGCACCAAAACGCAACATTCGTTTGGCGAGCAGGTAGCTGCAAGGCGCACCGTACCTAACGAAAACAAGCGATGATTCAGATTATTTATAAATGTAGCTTCTTTTTTGAAGGATAGTATAGCCAGGTAGTAGATAATTGGGCACTGGCAAAAATAAGTCGCCACCAAAAAAAAAAAAAAAAATACCAAGTCACTTATATCTTAAACAAAAACCGCAAGGGTAAAAGATCCCGCCAAGTTTTAAACAATCAAAGTAGTGATATCAGAACAAAAATGTCGGCCACCAAGTTGCTACATTAGTTACCAAGCTAATCCCACCGACTATTTATTTACTTCACACGTTAAATGAAAAACTTGACCATTGCTACGGGTTGTGGCATTGGTCAGGTTTTTCATATAAGTTTTGATCAGATAGGCGATGCTTGGCCACTAATGTAGTAACTTGGTGTCAAACATTCTTGTTCTGATATCACTACTTTGATTGTCTGAAACTTGGCGGGTCCGTTCACCCTTGTGGGTTTTGTGACATATGTCATAACATTCTGTAATTATTTTTGTCAAGCCAAACGTCTATTCTACCAGGAGTGGCATGAAGAAGAAGTCTCCAACACAATTCTACCTTTTGTTCCACCGTTCGTACAGAGTTCTGACCCTATGCGGCCAGTCATCGAACTAGTGTTCGTTTTTACTTTCGCGGAAAACGTATGTGAAGAATTACGCAATGTAGGTTTTCAACAACGAAATACGCGTGAAAAATATCCATTGTGCTACGAATAGTCTAAACATGCATCAATTCCCAAGCAGTAGAGTCAACATCGATTTAAAGTGAGGAATGCGCATTCTTTCTCAAGCCAAGGTCGACTAACATAGATATTGTGTAATTTGCTTCCCAGCGACACGCCTGTTCTTGGCGCTTGCTTTAAAAATAAACATTACTTTGGTAAATACGATTTTGGCAATGTTAAATCAACTGGCTTAGAACCAGAAAGCCAAATCTGCAGCTTCTCTCCAAGACGACTTTGTGGCAAAGCCAGATCTGCAGCTTCTCTCCCAGACGACCTAGTGGCAAAGCCAAATCTGCAGCTTCTCTCCCAGACGACCTTGTGGCAAAGCCAAATCTGCAGCTTCTCTCCCAGACGACCTTGTGGCAAAGCCAAATCTGCAGCTTCTCTCCCGGACGACCTCGTGGCAAAGCCAAATCTGCAGCTTCTCTCCCAGACGACCTTGTGGCAAAGCCAAATCTGCAGCTTCTCTCCCAGACGACCTTATGGCAAGTGATAAAATACAAAGCTAGTGTTACGACGTGAATAGTTCCACTCTATTTATTCGCTCCTGATTCTACTGAACGGGTCGTCTTCATGTTTTAGCATGGTAGGTATTCCATACCTAATACAGGCTGCTACCGTAATAGCAGCTGCAGTACTTTGGTATGTAACTGGGGACATGTTGCAGCCAAAAACCTGCCGTATATTACCGTGACAGGTGCTTACATGATGAGTTACGACGCTTAGTTGTCCACAGGGTTGACGAAAATTTTGGTGTATTGCTACCTTGCAAACCATTTCTGGTCGCGCGGAATACGCTAGTGTTGGCTGGCTAAAGGGTTCTTCTTTGTTGTCCTTATTGACAGGGCCGGCTCAAGGGGCCCGCGAGCCAACGCAACCGCGTAGGGCCCCCGGTTTAAGGGGGCCCCCACGCTGGCGCGGAGCACTCATTTTACTATAGCGAGAAGGCAGATTACTCATTAAAAACCCTCCATACTATGACACAGTAAAGAGAAAAACGGGACTAGAGTCTCTTGTGCCAAGGTCGAAACATTGCGCGACTCGAAACCGAAACTAGTGATACTTGCGGCTGTTAATTTTGTCGGGAGGTGACAGTCTGATACGAAATTAGAAACGCGAAACAGTGAAAAATGGAGATTCCTTTCTCCCCCCCCCCCCACCTGTTCTTCTCTACCCTCTTTCTCTTTTTTCTTTCTTTTTTTTCTACTTTGGGAACTACGTTTGTACGTTATCCCAAGCCTAAGTGGTTTTTGTTTACTGTTATAGTTAGTTCCATTTTGTTTGCTGTCCCCCCCTCCCCACGATTTCATGGCTATAATTTGTCATTTTTGCAACTTTATTTACTGTTTTTGTGATTCACATACTTTTTTGGTAAAAAAAGAAAGTGAAATGGATATTGGCTTGGATAGTATGAAAAATTATTGTTTGATGATTCGAATGATAAAGTCGGATAAAAAAATTGCTTTTAATGTTACACGTTTGACCCTGGTGGGCCCTCAGTTACTCGTAGGGCTGCCCCTGCCGCCCCTGCCGCTGTCCTGAGCCGCCCCTGCTTAATGATGAGCAAAATTAAAGAATCCGTATTAGCTTATACAGGGTGAGGCAACTGAAGTGTCCGGCAACAACGTCTTCTAAAGACGTATAATTAGCTCAAATCGAAATACCTACCAATACTAAGCAAACCCGGGCGGATGTAATGTCTGCTGTAAATATGACCTTGAAAGATGCTTTCAAGGTCATCCAAAAGTTAACTCCGAAACTATCCAAGATAACGGCATGAAGTAAATTAGAAAGTTGTTTAGGATCATGAATCCAGGCCAACACAGAAAACGTAACAGAAATCGTGCCACAAACAAGGGAGATATGGGCAAAACAATGTGTGTAGTGCAGGAAAGCCGGTCAAAGGCAAGCAATACCTTATAAGTAATTGTACAGCTGCCTCCTGGCTGGTTTCCCTGTAACTGCTAATTGTTTCGTTTACGATCTAGGGAAACTCTAGTATCAACGGTTAAAATGACCTTGCGGAATGCGTTCAAGGTCATCCAAAACGCATCTCGTATACGAAGCAAGATAGGAAATAACTTCCAAATAGGAAAGTGCTGACCAATTGCACAGATGATGGACTTACTCGGCCACTTGTGGGCTACTTTCCCCTTCAAATTTCCGTTTTTTAAAATTCTTTTTTACTAATTTTTGGACGCTGAACCTAATGGTGGAAACCGTTTGTCTCTATCGGGTACCGTTCGTGAGTTGAAACAGGCGATGAACGGACAGACAAAGTCGTTGCTGCACTTCTTAGCCATTTCTGCTTTATAGAAGACTAAAACTTGGCAGATAACTGAGTTCTGCGATCACAATTACTCGGCCGAGCGAGAGATGATCTAATATGTCGTTTTATATTTGATATTCACAGGCCAGAAACCTATACGATATCTGCCCAGTATACTCCCATTGAAGTTCTTTGCTGCCCCATTCGTATGATTTATGCTCGGCGATCTACCTCGAATTCGGCTCAAACGTCGAATATTATTTGTAGCAGGATTTTTATCTTCGAACTCGTATTTCCATGCTCCAAACCCAAATTGTCAGTAAATTTGAACCAAATCGGAACATAATTGCGACGTTATTTTTTCTAAAACATAAAAACACACAGGCAAAAAGAAGCACAAAATCCAAATTAAGTCTAGTAAAGCCCTCGCGAATGATCCTTTCTATTTTCATAGTAGCCGCTTCATCGGAATGACCTGGCTAACTCAATAGATCGAAGATTAAATGAAAACTAGAACATTTGGCGGTTCCTTTTACCATTTTTGGTTCATTTTTAAAAATTTTGTATTAGACCCAACTCAACTAGCCGGCAGATGTGTAATAACGTGCAACGTCAACGATAGCTTGAGTGGCGATTTTTCCAATATTTTAATTTCGTACCACTCCTTTGAGAGGCCGAACCATTCTCAACTTGAGGCCTCTTTATCAGTTTTTGGCTTTATTTTGACATTGTGTTTGTTTTTTTTGTGCGTATTGGACGTAGACACAATTTCTTTGGCAGCCTTTGTTTAAATTAGTGTTAACGCACTGGCGTGTGTCTCAATACGCGCGTTAGTAGGCTAGTATTGTAGCACCGTGTGGTGGGAGACGGTGGCTGGCGAGTGGTGGGGAGGTGAATGAGCGGTGGTGTATGTCTCTGGATGTTAGTGTGTGGAGGTGTGTGTGTATGCGGTAGTATCAGAGTGGGCAGCATTGGAGTTATTATTGTTACGAGTTAAGTTAATTTGTAAGGTAGAGTAGAGCGTGTGGGGTCAAGCCCGTGTAAGCTCTCGTATGAATAAATCAAATCAAATCAATCGGTATACACGCTTCATTGCCTGAACTTTGGCACGTCCTAATAGAGACAATGGCGACAATATTAACAATGGTTATAACAATACTTTTGTACTTATGCGCCCTCCCACGTCATTCCCGTTACCTTGCAGACTGTAAACTAGAAAATGTGTGAAGTTCGCATCGTACTTCAGCCATTCGTCCAATTCGTAGCTGGAAGCCTTTCCGCTATATCGGTATCCGTGAATGGGAATTAACATGGGGCTGAGCGGACTAGAAGTAGCTGGCTGGCTAGTAACACATTTGCAACTTTATTGAAGGTCAGATTTTGCATTGAAAACAGCTTTGCTCACATTCCCACAAGAGTTAATTTTTGTCAGATGGGTCATTGCTCTCCATTTTACCACAATTTAAGCTTTTGTACCGAAATATTATTTTTCCCAAAGTATCTGAAATGTGCCTAACTATGCCACAATAGTTGACGTCCTCGACAATTGAATTGATGTGTTGTTCGTTGCGTAACTTGGCACGACACACTAGCGTGTGTCTAGATCCAATTTTAACCACTCCTTAACGAGTGCCCCCATCATTGTTAAAATTTCAGATCAAATATTTATTATTCAATACTAATTTTAGTATATCAGTGACTTCTAGTGGATAAACTGTACATTGAAGATGAATATGCTTGCTTCCGTTATACCGGATTAAATTATACTAAAATCTAGTAATTATTAATACAAAAAATTAAAGCGCATGGTGTAAAATTGCCTTTAAAAAAGCATATATTTAAACCAATGAAACAAAGAATTTTCACAAGCTTTGCAGCCTTACATCCGCATCAAAAGCCATCATAATCAAAATTACACCATACTTTAGCTCATTTTCAGTTGGTGGAATCACCGCAATTAAGCTTATAAACTCTTCCACCAAGATCTTCTTTTAATGTTGTTCATATTTTATTTTTTTTACAAAATGTTGATTAGAAAAAAAACAAAAAACAAGGCACCAGTTTAAGCTGGATATCTGCAGTATATACCCAACCCAGCAAACTGTAAGTTTAACTCATTTTTGTTATGAGTAATTCGCAAAATTGGGAGGGGGTAGCCTCTCCGGGTTAGAGAAATTGGGATGCCCACTTGGGGACTTTTTTTTGCTAAGTAATCCCGAATTGCTACGCATTGTGCGTGAATAATTGTTTCTGCGTGTTTCTTTGCACCGCAGGAAACCACGAGCTACAGAACGTGCCTTCTGTGGTGAGGGAATCCACGGGGATCCCCGGATTACAGTCGGGCTAATCACACACTGTAAAGAAGGGCCATTCATGAAAGCAAGCGCTCATTTTCCTAATTTTCTTGTCACTGATTTTAGCAAACTGTAATTTATGCCTCTTTTTTTTTATCAGTGATTTCCAAAAGGGCCAATAATCAAAGCCAGTTGTATTCATTTTCCTAACTCTGTGATCACTGATTTTAGCGAACTGTAATTTCAGCTTCGTTTTGTGATCAGTGATTTCCAAAAAGGTCAATAATCAATTATTCATTTTCTGAACTCTCTAAATCACTGATTTCAACAAACTGTAATTTCAGCTTCCGTTTGTAATGCAGTGATTTCCTAAAGGGCAAATAATCAGAGCAAGTGTACCATTTCCTATCTCTCTAATCACTGATTTGGGTGAACTGTAATTTCAGCTTCTTTTTGTCATCAGCAATTTCTAAAAAGGCCAATAACAAGAGCAAGTGTCCATTTTCTTTATTTTCTTATCGCTGCTGTCAGTAAATTTGTTGCCACCTACTTCCCTTTACGACGCCTTTGGCCTGAGTAAGACATAGGGATGATGAGGAAATTCGTAATGTTTGACCGGCTGTCATTTCGGATGGGCTCATAGTATCGAAGTTATCGTTGCGGCACTTTCCTCGCCTAATGAAGACCTTTCAAATAAGGTATTCCTCTACCCCCCCCCATTCATTGGAAATTTCTGAGTTGGGATCCCTGGGCCCCCAAGGGGGGCAGGCACCATACCGGTTGTACAAAAAGGTATAACCTTTCACAAAAGCTATATTGCTAGGGTTTCACTATCTTCTTTCAACCCCTTAAAAAGTTGTGAGGCTGTTCTGGGACTTTCGGGACACACTGTATTAAGGAGTGTGCTTGCGTCCTGGTTAACTCCGAAAGTATGGGATTTGAACAGCGCTTACAGTAACCGCTACAGACCGCCACATAACTGCATTTATTAATCATAGGAAGCAAGTATTTAACTATATCACGATTAACAGAACGAAAGGTATTTCAATTGCTCAAGCATTGATCATGTAGGATCACAAAGTCCAAAAACGTTGCAGAGAACGCAGTGTACAACTTGCAAAGTACAGTGTTTTGCTAAATTAGCTGAAGCATGATTTTCGAAGCAACTAATTAACCATCCCGAAGGAACATAGCAACACTTAGTCATACCTGAATTTTTAGATTGATTTCAAGCGGTTATACCAGTGCAGAAACGAGCGTCTTTGGCTATATGGCTAAGGCTCCAAACCATAACCATATCGCTTGGTCGGAGAGTGAGGGGTTCAACAAGAAAAAAAAAGTGTACGAGTTTTATAAATCTGTAAATCTTCCGACGGATTTACGGAGATTCACGGATTTACTGGGATTTAAAGATTTACAAACGATTTAGCAAACATTTAATGATTTACATGAGATTTTCAAGATTTACATGGATTTACAGAAGATTTAAAGATTTACATAAAATGTTGCGGTTTTACACAGATTTACAGATTTGAAGATTTACATGAAGATTTCCAAATTTGCAGGGATTTAACGATTTACTGAAGATTTAATTAAGATTTAAACGATTTACTCTAGATTGACGTGATTTACAAGATTTGTACAAGATTTACAAGATTTGAATGTTTTACACAAGATTTAGGTGATTTGCACAAGATTTACAGATTTACAAGTTTTGCAATGGATTTGTAAATCTAAATCTCGGGTGTACGAGATTTCTAGTTTTGTCGAAGCCCTCGTTGGAGAGCCTAATCATGACTGTCTGCAGTCAGCCCCGCTTCTAAGCGGCTTTGACCCAGACACCGTAAGTTGCTTCTAGCCGTGCTGATAGAGAGCCTCAGGCAGCTACACGATCGAGTAAGAAATATGCCTGAGGTGATCCCTCAAGCCCTGCAAGGAGAATTCTCCGGCTTTCGCGCCAAGCATTCCCGTGCGTCGGCTCTTACCTAAGCAAGCCAATCAAAATTCAAGTTATATACCCAACCAGCTGCCAGCCCCGCTAAGCTTCTCTTCCGCTTCTTCAGGCATGTAAAAGACCAGTGCTCCAGCCTCCTCACAAGTCGTCCCTAGCTCATCTGTATGGAGACGAAACTGTACCTAAGAAAAATTGCTTGGGGCATAGAAATGATCAATAAGTTCTTACCGTTACACCACCCCCTTACGTGAGTTTAATGTACACACGTTGTGACGCACTATGCCTAAGAGCACAAGACGTAAACAAACCAGGATTAAAATTGTCATGTACAAAATCGGGGACTTTGAGCGTGACTTGACTCTATCGATGCCAGTTGGTCAACAAGCACTGTACACAACCGAGACAGCACGCTCTTCCCCGCATCTTATCTCGAACACAACAGACTCTTGTTAACACTTTAATAACGTTCAAGGAATCAAACCTATACAAACAGTTCTAATGCCGTACGCAAGTATAAGATCCATTGGACGGTTAAAACACCACAGCAATTATCCCGGAAACAGCAATAAAAGAACTTTATACCCATAAAAAGAGACATTAATGTAGCTTTCAAGTAAATCGAACACCTCCACCACCAGAAAAAACGACGATAATGAAACCCGGCCATTTCTACCTAGCTAATTTGTGACATCAATAAAGAGACTCTTTTGCAATTAATACCATGTTTGTATTCTCCCCGATACCGTTATTTCACGTTTTATCACCTCCACTTTTTTATAAATTAGGACAGTACAAATGACGTGAAGCGTAGTTAATTATTGGCTGACAAGGCCTTTGAGGTGATATCCGGTAAAACTTTACATTATTGGTGATATATTGAATATCAGTGTTTATCCTTGTTACCAGAATCTCCAGGCCAGCTACACTAGCTGTTTCATAAAACAACTCCCCCCGCATCCCCATGTTGCATACGGTGCATCAGAATTTCCAGGCTAACTACCCTGCGCTGGCTGATTCATAAAACAGCCTCCCTCTCCCATCCCCCCCATGTTAAATTTCCGGTAAATTAAATTCATACCGGAAGAAAGCTTGTGTAACCGGTTCACAACAAAACATGCAACAAAAACACTTTAACACTGAGTCAGGTCGTATTGTCTTTTCCAACTACTGGTTGAAGGTGCTGTCACAACACGTTCTGAGAGTGCGTTCCAAGAATTAATGGCTCTCACAGTGAAACAAGACTGGCCAACAATGGCGCGGATTCGTGGTTTCGTCAACTTCATGTTGTGTCCTCTGATTTGTATGACAGTCGAGCGTTGAAAAAACTGGTAGACAGGCAAAATCACTTCGCCAGACAGAATTTGACGGGTCTTGATAAGGTCACCTCTTAAACGCCCATCAACAAGAGTTGTCAGGTCAAGTCTTTCAATTCAAACGTTCTTCGTAAGACAAACCCTTCAGCGAAAAACAGTGCCTGGTGACGGATCTCTGAACTTGTTCCAACCTCTAAATATCACCATTGTAATGGGGTGACCAGGCGTGTACACAGTGTTCAAGTTTTGGTCGGATAAACGTCATACACAATCTTCTTGCATTCGTAAGTGTCCACGATTTGAACATTGACTTTAGAATAAAAAACGTTTTCCGAGCATCATTGACAACTTGTTGCACCTGATTACGGTGCATCAAACGGTGCATCAATTATTTTTGGCGGGCTAATAAACGCTGATTGAGTGAGCGAAGCCGTCTATGCATTTTTGGGCGTTTTGAGCATTTAACAAAGTTTCACGAATTTAATTTTAACATTCCAGTGGTTTATGCTAGCAGGTTATGCATTGTTTAAACAATTATTTTTTTGCTGACTAATACACGCTGATTGAGTGAGCAAACCCGTCTGTTTCACGCAACAACCTCCCCCCACTCTCCATTTTGCAAACGGTGCATGAGAATTTCCAGCCCAGCTAGCTGTTTCATAAAACAACCCTCCCTCCCTCCCCCCCCCCCCCGTGTTGCAAACGATGCATCAAAACGTTCTGTGCGCTTAATTATTTGTGGCTGGCAAATAAACGCTGATTAAGTGAACGGTCTCGTCTGCGTATTTTTGGGCGTTTTCAGTATTTAGGCGAATTTCACGAATCCTTTAATTTTAATCTTCCAGTGGTTTATGCCAGTGGTTTATGCATCGTTCAAAGGGACATTCCTCCCAGCGCCATTTTTCTCGATCCACCACATCAAGTACGGCCCCAAAGGTCTATTTACTTACCGTTAATCTTTCCCTTGCCATAAAAACCGTTTTAAAATGTGGCGTCTAGGAGATTTTCTGTTGAATATTGTAAACTATATTTAAGAACGATCCGTAACTATATGATGCATTAAGCGCGTACAATAATCATGACGTTTCGTTTCTGAGTGTACATCTACTAATTTTCTAATAATTACCATGAGATCTAAAATCTAACAGACTAGCGCGGTAAAAATTAAAATTAATTATTCCAATAGATCGCCAAAGCAAAATTATAAGACACTAGCCTAGAAAATATAAATTGTGATTTTAAAATACGAGAATCATTCCGGTTGGCGACGACACAATCGTTGACTTGATTCTGTCTCGTGTACTATTCCCAAGGCCAATTGAAACAGCAGCTATGAGAGGAACGCAGCTACCACCCTAGCCGACCTTGCTCTGTAATTGCTCGGATGACGATCTGCGCGCAGCTGTAATTTGGCACGTGAAATGTTATAAGGCAGGCCGGGTGTCCCTTTAAAGCTTGAGTGAGCGAACCCGTCTGTGTATTTTTCTGCGTTCTGAATATACAGTGCGAGGCAAAAGTCTGGTCACACGCAAATAACTGCCATTATGATGGTGCTACGTTAATTCTGAAGAAATATTAGTAATGTAAGTCAGATATGGGGAGGCCAGTGAAGACATTTGTAATGACCTTGAGAACAGCATTCAAGGTCATCAGCATTCAATCTTATAAACGGCACAAGATTCAGCGCAAAAGTTAATTACAAAGTTGTACGCGAGCTTCATACATGACAAGTTGCGAAAAAAATTGAAAATCGAAATATAATTACAAGTACCAAAAGACCAAATTCATCAAAAACTCGATGAGAAGCACAAATTAGAATATTCTTGGCTGTAACCAGACCGACGGTTCACTGAATTTCGTGTTAACTGAACATCTACTGGGTCCATAAAATTCAAGGATCCTTTTTATACATACGAATCGTGCGTCCATGCACAATATTGTAAGAATCTATTCACTAAACGCATAGAAAACAGGATGTAAGGCTGTATGAAAAACAGTCCTTAAAAAATTGATGAAAAAAAAAAAAAAAAAAACACTTATAGTGTCCGTGGCCTATCTTGAGTTCGCCCCAGAACGAACACAGATAATCGATTGTACGTTTTCGATAGTAGAGTACCTTGTTGATATCCTAGATGGTTACAAAAACAATGGCGGCCGTCGATTAAAGCCACTCCCTCCAGGAAGACGTAGCCGCTCATAAAATACCTGCAGAACTCAAGATACGCTGCGCAGACAATAAGGTTAGGTACTAACACAAAGTATTAGCGACACCGGAGCCAAACATCAGGAACTGTGTCACTTATAAATTGTTATTATAAAAGAAAAACCAAACACTGCTAATAATCAATTTTCGTCATCAGGCTTACGAATTAAAATTTTAAAACATGGCAAGGCCACTAAGTCATCTCATGTTTAAAGGCATAAACAATAATTTTACATGAATAAAAAGCCGCATATCACAATTTTCCCTCTCAAAAAAACAGAAAACTGTGGCCGAAATGAATAACCCGACCTGCTCTTTGGAAGTTCTTTTTTTTTTTGCAACTTTTAAGGACTTGTAACTTAGATTCCCAAGGAGCAGGTCGGGTTTTTCATTTCGGCCAACATTTTTTGCCTCATTTTTTGTCATTTTTTTATGCCTTTAAAAATGACATAGCTTTGTGGCCTTGCCATATTTTAAAATTTTAATTCATAAACCTGATGACGAAAATTTATTATTTTCGAAACGTTTTTCGTCTTTTTATTTTATAGCACTGCCTGGTTTTTCTTTTATAATCTGTTTCGGTGCTTTTTTGCTCCATAAATTTTATAAACTGTATTGGAAAACACCTTTCACAGATTAAATTTTTTTCAAGTGTCCTGAGCTCTGCGCTCAATCGTCTTTGTGCGGTAATTTAATAATGACCTCATTACGTCATTAAGTAGTTTGTAAGGGAAGCTGCTGTTGCACAGGACTTTTTTTTTGTTCAATTTTGTACCTAGCCATTTTTACCAAAACTAAGCATTTAGAAAATCCGTTCAGGTTTGTCCGTTCATGACCACAGCGAAAGCCGCACACATGAATAACAAACAAACGAAGTCCAGCAAAATGACGCAAGCTTTGCAACGAAACGCAAGCTTTTCAATTGCATTGTCCAATACATTGTACACGGTGCGTGTAAATAATTTTTTGTACGAGCTAGGCCATGACTGGCTCCTAGTTAATAATTTAATCCGATTAAATGCTTGGTGGATCACCTTTCAGGGACCCTTCCCTTGATTAAAATCTATTGAACCGCAAGTCCAAGTTGAATCTCTTCATTAGAACAAATGTTTACAGGCTGTGGTTACATTAAACATGAAAGCCGGCAAAGCCTTCACTGAAAGGACATATTGATTTTAATCTTTACCCAGCACCAATAAGACCAAAAAAGGACAGCCTAAGAAAAGGAAGCTCAATGTTTACATAATACCAGTAGCAAACTAAAACATATGTAGTAGGCAGAGAGTAGACAATTCGCAACTCATTCCCTAGAATCTAGCACCTGTCCTATCGACACGGGGGCCTCACCACAACACATAAACCCCATGTTAACCGAAAATATCAGATACCAATTTCACGTCAGTAAATTACGCTAGTTTATATCTTAGAATGAGATTAATGGATTTGCGTAGGCTTAGTTAGTTTAGTTTAAAGTTGTCCAGTGTCGCAGTAATCAATTGCTTTCGAACATACTGCTGGATACATTGACGAGCAAAGAAGAGGCCGGTGTCACCAAAGAAGTGTTTTCAAGATCGTATGCTCACCATCGTATGCTTACCTATCTATACCTTGCGTTGTTAAGGGTGTTGCTACGCATTTTACGTTAAATGCCTACGTTTATGGTCGAGTGACTTATTACCTTCTTTTAGCTTAGTGGGGCCACTGTGTAACGACAGTCTTCACAAGTTGTTATACGTTTACGTAAATTACGGCGTCATCAGTCAGACTGTCGACAAAATGGAACGAAGCGATTGCAAACACGTACGTGCTGCAGTAGAGACAGCGTTGTGACTCATCTTGTTTCTTTGTTCATTTGCTTTCGTAGGTTGCCAGATGACGTTGAGCGGTTGCAACGAGCGGTTTTCCGACTTTAGTTTTTCGCTTGGGGCCGATGCCCGTTCGCGCTTTGGAAACTACTGGTGAGCAAATAGGTGAGCAGCACTCACCACTAGCGCATTTTGTCACCTTGATTATTCTTTAACATGTCCTGATTTTAAATTTTCTTTCTTAAAACCATTTCTGGGCGTAATGCTATCAATGTACAAAATCTGGTATTGTTTGATGTAGTGGTTATTTCGTGATGCGGATACAATGATTGCGTTGGAGTGGATTCATAAGAGGAGCTCCACTTGGCCTTCAGTCTTGATTCCTTCCAATAATCCTAGCGAAGAAAAACTGCAGGTCCGCTTTGTATAGTTATCGGTGGCTTCAACGCAAACATCGCCTGCTGCAGTCAATGATCGAGTACGACGCGTCAGTGGTGACGTCATGCAGAGGTTTCAGAAACTGCACAACGCGATTAAGAACTGCTTTGATAAGATGAGACTTCAGCAATGAGTTATTCGGAGAGTTTATGAAAGTGCTCACCATGACGACCTATCCTAACCACTGATCTTTATGTCTGGTTAACCCGAGCACGGTAATTGGCGGGTGCACCGCTACAACACTGTGATATATTCTGCCATCGTATTTTTATGGCAAACCATGCTCTCACTTAAATATATATTATTTGATTCGTACTCGTGTAGTCGCTCACAAGGGTCAAACGTTTTCATCTGTATTTTGTAACAAATTTCTTTAGGTGACGATGCCCATATTTGACATGCTCTAGAGATTATACAACAATGCACAAATCCTTTCCTATTCAAGAATGCAAGAATGTTTATCCTCCGTCGGGGAAATCAGTAAAAACACAGTGTTTACCAGGGTTATTAACCCCCCCCCCTTCCCAGAATAACCAATCGAATCCATCTGCAGAATACCTAAACAACAGCCTCAATTCACTGTGGCAGAGCCAGTAGATAGATACTTTCAAAAAAGCTGTACCACATAAAGAAAGGCAGTCAGGCTTGTTAGCTGGTGAGATGAAGCGACTAAACAAGTAATTAGAGATACAAAAGATGCTATCAGGGCAGCGAGGAAACTCTAGGATATACAGAAGACATTATTAATGCTAAAAAGAAAGATTGAATGGAAAAAAAAGGGTTGGTGTATCACAAAAAGTTAGTCAAAACATAAGAAAATCAGGTCAAGATTTTGATCAGAAGGCTTAAAAGTTGAATAAATACGCCAGCAGTTTTTTTGTGGAAATACATTAAAAATGTAACTCATGAAGCTGATTGCCCCACCACGTCACTAAACGATGAAATTGATATTCCAATCCAGCCGAACAATGTCGAACGCGTATTACCCTTTTTTTTGGCAACGCATTAAACATTTTTTTTTTCAGTATTAAAGTTGTAATGCAACAAGTTTGTCATACAAACTAATTTTTTTGAAGTTTCACTAAGCTTAAACACAGTTAAATTTGGAGTAGGCTACTTGCTAAATCGACCAATTAATTACCAGTACAACTTTAACGTTTTGCTTTGTGTAACCGGCTTCAACGCTATTTAAAGGGCCATTACATCCATTTTGACATGCATGCTTTACTTTTGGA
>JAHWFP010040712.1:5431-18496 GCA_023313725.1 Lithobius niger
CCCCCCCCCCCCACCCGAAAAATGTGCGCTTTTCGTATATCCATTGAGACCGTCTGCAGACGATTCCTGCAGCCAAGATTAGTGCTGTAGCCAAACTAAGTAAGTAGCTCTCCAAACCGATAGTTACCGTTAGTTGTAAGGAAACGTGTCTCGTTTTTAACGAAAAGACATGTTGGTTTTAAAATGTTCTATAAAATGTCCCTTACACCCACCTCCTGTCGAGATTCGTACAATAAGTATGATGAACACTGAACACGCTCATAGTCAGCACCTAAAATACCGAAGAAGCCAAGAAAGCAGGTGCCAGGGTTTTACTAGAAAGTTTTTTGTAAAAACTAGACTTGCTGAAACGGTACTAATAGCGTCAAAACCTTGCAACATTCACATCATGGGGGGTCCAGAACCTGACGTGTTTTTAGAAATTTTGACTCTGAATGTGTAATTTTTGAAGTCCAATAATGACTTTTTCTTCCAGTTGATTAGTGTGCTTTTGACCCCCCCCCCTTGACGGCACCTGAAAAATTTATGAACCCCCATTGAGAGGGTCTTAAATAATGACCCCCTAATTTCCCTTACTCCCCCCCCTCCCCAGCGATAAATAATGACTGGTCCCTTACACCATTGGACACACTGGAAATTTGACTTTCTACACAGTTGACTTTTTAAAGCATTTTTAAGCCGTTCACATTGTTCCCATTTTCAAAGAGATGAATAGTTCTCGCCAATCACAGATTGAATTTGTCTACAGAATATGCTCAAGGAAGACACATGTTCGCACAGAAAAAAAAAGTCGTAACGACGAATTATACACAGAAACAATTTTTTTTTTAGTTGGGCTTAGCAATTAATCAGTAACGCTGCGCAGCTACTATCTCTGCGAGCCTTGGGTAGAAACATCTAATTCAAGTGTCGGATACAAGGGCGAGCGTCAGTCAAGGAAGGAAACAGCTCCACACTTTACTGTGTTTCCGGCTTAGATTTGCTCGCTCGACCAGAGTTTCAAGTTTTAGTTTCGGGTTTCGAGACGAATTAAGTTTATTTCAGGCATCTGGCAACAGGTGTCGCATCCGTACAGTATGGGGTTTTTGATCATACGCTAGAGTAAACTAAATCTAAAGGAGTTGATAACTCATCATTTTCATAGACTCATGGTGCTACGTAGTTAGCAATTCAGTTAGCTGCAATAGTAACAAGGAAAGTTTTGAATAAATTCATAAAATCGGCAAAAATAAATTAGTTTTTCCTGTAATTTTTGAAAGGCATCAGTCTTCAGTAAGCTGGTATTCTAAAGACTTGTTGCTAAGGCAACAAAAGGATCGATCTTTATAAATAAGCTACGCGATATCTCGGATGGCCTTGTTAAGAGGGTTTTGATATCTCAGCTAAATTTAGAGATGTGTTTAGTCCTTTATCAGTAGGCCTTAAGTATGTAAATAGTTTAGTGAATTCAGTCTTTTTAGATGGCATCATTGATGTTTTTCTGCATGCACGTGCTCTATTGTTTAACCTGTAATGGTAAATTTATGAAGAAATAAACTTCACTTCGCCGACTGGGATTGACCCAGCAACAACTACTCTCTTGACTTCCTTCCTTGGGTCATGGGGTTACTTGAGGACTAATTTCTTTGCCTTTTAGGCTTTTCTGGTGTTATTAGACTTAGTCCAAGTTGTAAGTTGCAGGATGCGCCGTTAACTGTTGAGTGTGTCATGTGAAGTATAATCTTTTGAGTTGTCTTGTTTCTTT
Source organism: Lithobius niger (assembly GCA_023313725.1). NCBI lineage: Eukaryota > Metazoa > Arthropoda > Chilopoda > Lithobiomorpha > Lithobiidae > Lithobius > Lithobius niger. The sequence goes on from JAHWFP010040712.1 coordinate 7,176, forward strand.
ACAGCATAATGATTCTTCAAACGGAGTAAAGTATGGTTAGGTTCCCAACAATTCTAATTCAGCCCTAATTTTAAGTAGATTTAAGGGCCGAGGTTGACATATCTTGCCTTATTAGCTAGCAAGAGAACAGCTACACCTCGAAGGGCAACTTATGTAGAAGGCTGCCTAGTTTGTTAAGCCCAACCCAAACCCAAACCTAACTTATCTTTGGTCAGTCTAAACCTCTCTTCCCTGCTAGCTGTTTCCGGTCAACACCATTTGAACAGGTGTGCGTAAGGAGGAAGTAGGGAATTGCTGCTGCCCCTTTTCAATTTTATTTCTGAATATTTGTTAAGTTGGCGGTCTATATCATATAGCAAGATGAAATAAAATGTTAAGTGAAAATTAAATGATGGAATGGAGAAAATAAATAAAGTAAATAAATAATATTCTGAACAAGTAAACAAAAAAATGTTCAAACTCTTAAATATGTTAAATGCGGTAAACAGTAGATTTTGTCAAGCGACATATGAAAATGAAGAAACATCATAGATTGTGAAGACTGTGAAAAAGTAGAAACCATGAAAATCGTACAATTTCAAGCGTTAAGTAGCTTGCTTGTGTGATTGTGTACGAGTGTACACAATTTGTTAGGATTGTAAACCGTGCACAACTCTGGTCTACATACGGCTTTGTAATCTCTGTTGAAATCGATGGACAGACTGTAGACCTAACAATCGTAAACAAAACATGGAGATAAATCATACAAGGAGTGGGAAGAGAGGCAAGAATACACCATGAAACTAAACCGACGGAAAGCAAATGAGTTAAAATCAACGAACAAATAGACAGCACAGCACCCTGGCTGGCCTAACATAAGCTCGCTTAAGCTTCGGTGAACGTAAATTGTAATCAATAAGCATTCATGGCGAGTTAGCCGAATTACAACTAGAATTGATAGACATGAGTAACAAAGGGAAAGAGACATGCTTATTAACTATAGACAATCCTATTTCTACATGCACTTAGTCACATGCAATTGCATGTGATTAAGTGGGTGTATAAATAGGATTGTCTACTTAATAAACATGTCTCTTTCCCCTTGTTACTCATGTCTATCAATCCTAGTAGTAAGTAGGTTAACTCGTGGCCACTAAGGCTTATTTATTACCGAAGCTTAAGCAAGCTGTTAGGCCAGCCATGGTGCTGTACATCTGTACATCCGTTCGTTGATTTTAATTCCTTTGCTTTCCGTCGGCTTAGTTCCGTGGTATATACGATGGTGTTGGTCGACCATCTGCCATCGATTCCCCCAGAGATTACAAAGACTTATTTGAACCAGAGTTGTGCTAACAACTTGTTTACACTGGTATAGGCCTATACAACCATATAGGCATATTATAAGCCTATTTTTTCAGTACTTTATGAATCACCCTGTCTATAAGCTTTGCAAGCAGCCGTCAATCGTCATAAAATGATACTCAAAAATGAGGGGATACTTATAACGAGAAAAAAGAAGCCATTCATCACTGAGGACACACAGTATAAGCATCTCATTTACACCTCTTGGGTACTTTAGGGCACAAATTGCAGCATTTCAAGTAACGGGAGGTGGGTATAGTCGAAGAAATAAAGGCATACAAATCAAACAATATTGCACTTGCAGAAGGGTTGAAACTTTATTGTGTATCTCGCATATGCTTTCCATTTGAAAGTAAGCCACTACTTCTGCGCCAGTACTTCTGACGCCCCCAACATGTAACAACAACAATTCTAATAACATTAATAAACATCGTCGAATCTATTTAATCAATTTCAATTTGTTTTATTTTTCATTATAAGCTTGCAATTAAGTGTACAAGTAGTGTCAGCCATCAACTAGCGAAAATCTATTCTGGTCACGTACGCGTGGGTGGAGGGAGGGGGCTTGTGCGGGCTTCCCCGGCTGGTCAAGTGGTGACTATGACGTCACTTAAGGTGGGTTGTGACGTCATTAACGGAAAGTACGTGGGATTATTGTAACGGTTTAAAATAACTGCTGCGGATCAAAGCCAGCCCCGTCCTCCTGAACCTTGTGTTATTTTGGATTAACCGTCTTTTTTTAATTTATGAAAAGCTAACTATTTATTTGTTAGCTAGAGCATGTCGGTTTTGAACGTAGGAGGTGTTTATACGGGCAACGGTCACTTATCGGAATAAAGAGTTAGGTTAACGTAGACCGTTATTATTTCGAACACTGCACGTTGTGTATGTTCAAAATTTACAGGCAGAGATCGCTTGAAGCCTTATACAGCTTTGAAGCCTTACGTCGTGTTTTTTCTTGTTGAAATACGCGTTCAGAATACGATGTTTGTGTTTCGCCATGGTTGTGCTTTATCGTAGTGCAGGATAAAGTGTAAATAAGCTGCTTGTGAAAACGGGAAAATCGTTCCGTTTTATCAACAAAACTGTATATTTGTGTTACCTTATGCCTGTGTTCGAGTCTAATACAGGATAAAAGCTAGCCAAAAAAGTGAACCTGATAGGATCTTGAAAACTAGAAGATCACTCCAGTACATCAGTTTCCTACACATAAACGATACTTCCAAATAAAAAAGGTAAGATATTATTTTAAAAATACTAACATATTTGCTTGCTTGAATTGTCATCGTTTTGGTTTTGTCGTCGCACAAACACACACACGCACAGAGGTTGTTCACTGTTCACTAATAATCCGATAATTAGGGTCCAATAATGATTAATCCAATAATAAAAATGTTTCACTATGCCACATAACACTACACAACTACACTACAAAATCCAAAGGCTGGGTTAAATAGAGCTTATATTGAGCACACAACAAAACAAGATGAATACAAAATTACTGCAGCTCGCAAACACACTTATATTGAAGGGCGTATTCATTGTCACACAGTTTAATGTTTCTTCATTTTATTTTTTTTCGATGCTATGTTGATTCATTCATTGACAGAGCCAATTTGTTCGACAAAAGTGAACCAAGTGTCGAGTGAAACTGGACTAGAAGGTGCAGGGAAAACAGGAGATGCGGTAGCAGAAACACTCATTTTCCACCTTTTATCCTTAGTTTTGGAACCGAGAGTGAATAAGCATTTCAAACTTTCTGCCTTCTGGTTCGAACCGTAAGCAAACTTATCCCATTGGATGTGCATTTTAAACTACGCAAGTAGAGCCGTGTAGCAATTGGTTACTGTGCAATGGCTTAAGGCAGCAATGAAACATGTTCATTGGTCCTGCCTCTCTCAGAAGCTCCGCCTACTCTTGCTATGACGAGCAACACTAGTAGCCCCTCCCTCCTATCCTCCCTAACCACCCTTTACTTCTGTGACAATGAATACGTTACTTTTTAATTTACGTATCTGTTTTTCTACCCAAAAAACGAAATGTTAAGTTAATGTGAGGTTCCTCAATACATGGTCTACGGGGCATACTGTGCGTGTAGTGTAAAGCTTTTGTTTTTCACAAAACTACGATTACGAAACGTCATGTCTTTGTCTATACCAAAGGAGAGAACAGCCACACTTTCATCGGGATATTTACCTTTCAACCCTTCAACAGTGTGAAAACTGGGAATCGCGACCGCAAGAATAACGATTTATCAAGACAAAATCGTAATAATGCCCTGTATATAACTGACACGATCACGTAAAGCAAGTAAAAGATCTGTCCACGGTTTAGCGGTAAGTCTTTAAATTACATACTTATAAGTCAATCCAGAACACAGATTGATCCCCGTGAGCTACATGTTTCCTAGGTATTTCGAAATAACTCCCAAATATACAGATCTTTGATTTTCTAAATATTCGATCTGCCGTTCCAGTTGTTCCTTGTTGGTTCCTTGTAGGTATTCCAGTTCCAAACCCTAGCAGAAAAAATCCCCTGCTAAAAAATCTTCAACCAAAAAATACACGCTTAAAAATACCCAAAATTCATTAAGTCGCTTTAGGAGGTTGTGCACAGTCCCTTATAAAAAATATGGAGGACTAGTTACATTGTTGTCAATTCGGAAACATATTAGCTAGTCTGGGTTTGAACAGACAAACCAATACCATAATTCCGATTCTGGAACCGGTTCTGATACCAATAAACCAGTTCCATATGGTTTTGATACCGGTTCCAATTACCATCGGCAAAGACACAGTGAATGGAGAAAAAATTAATAATAATGAATTAAAAGGGTTCTGCTGTGGCATATTTTTATAAATTTTTTAACGAAAATTTTGATATATACAAAGTTGTATAATGAAAATAAAGTTTTAATAAAATTAAAAAAAATAGATTAAAATTAAAAGAAAAATAGTTAAAATAACGTGGAACGATTTTTTTTAGATAGGATTTTTTCTTCCAGGATTAATGCCAAGCCCTTTTTCTAATGGCACTGATATGATTTCAAATTTTTGTTTCCGAATGCATCAAATTTAATTTTTAAAATTTAAAATAAAATAAAATAACTTAAGAAACTGTCATTATTTATCGCCGGGGGAGGGGGGAAGCGGGGGTGGAGGAAATGGGGGTCATGAAGTTTTGGGACCCTCTCGAGGGGGGGGGGGGAGAGTCATAAATATTTCAGGTTCCCGTCAGGGGGGGGGGGGGGTTAAAAATACACTGACCAAGTGAAAGACAAATTAATTTTTGGACCTCAAAAATGGCATTTTCAGCAGTCAAAATTTCTAAAATCGACCCAGTTCTCTTCATGAGGTGAGTGTTACAAGGTTTTGAAGCTATTAGTTTTTTAGTTCTAAAAAACTTCGTAGATAAGCCTTGGCATCTAGTTTCTTAGCTCTTCGGTCTTTCAGGCGCTGACTATGTTACAGATGCGGGCATACAATCAAACAGTGTGTTCATCATACTTGTTATATGAATCTCGACAAGATATGGATGTAAGGAAGTCTTTTCGTTAAAAACGAAACACGTTTCCTTACAAGTAACGGTAACTTTCGGTGTGCACAGCTACTTACTTGTTTGGCTACAGTATAATAGATTTTTGTGCTACGGCATGATTGGAGAGGATTCCCGGACCCCAAACATCAGAAACCTCGGGGAAAAATTCAGTTTTTCTGAAGCTCCACACTTCAGGTTCAGGGGGCCCCCCCCCCCCCACCAAAGTCCTACATCTTTGGTTGAAGATTTCGACATGAAGTTACCAACAGAATCGGCCAATCATAGTCTTCCTTAATAACCACACACTGGACCTTTATTCCTGTGAAAACAGAACATTAAATTTCCTTCTGGTTCGTCCTCAGCATCCCTAAGAAAAAGTCACCAAACTGGGCCGTAGCGCTCACACTGCCAGCCGCCGTACCCATTCGGCAACACTGTCTCGGGAACATCTAGCAAACTGGGATCCATGTAACATGTCCATTGATCAGCTTTTCCCTCGGAAATTCCATTCTACATCCCACTACCACCCTGCCACTCCTTTCTCATGTTGTTTCCAGCCTTATTTGTTTTTTTGGTCTTGAACCCGCATGTCGGGCAGCAAGGCGTGGGCTTGTCCGCCGTGCTCCTAATTTCCGATGCCAAACACCATGTTCGCAACAACGGCACGCGGCTTTATCGAAAGCCACACAATTGATGATCCCTTGCAGTGTCTGGCAATCTGAGGCCCATTGCCCTTCACGACCGGTTGCTGTTTCCGCGTGGTGCAATCACATCCTGCTATCCCGCACCCAGATGCGGGTTCCGCGGGTGTTGCACAATATTGCACAACGTTGCGTCATGTGGCAACTACTTCTCGATCTTGCATACATTTGAGCAGAAGCGATGTGCAGTGGTCAGGCGTGGCCGTATATAATGGCCTACCCGCCGCATGTGAATCATTTCTTCGACCAGAAGCGGGCAAACAGGATGATGGCTGCAGAGGCGCCGATGGACGACTTTCCCAGCTACGCCGTAGTAGAGAAGTCTAGGGCCGGCAAGAACCGGAGGCAACTTCATCGGGTTTGGACGGAAGAGCTGAGCGAGTACCAGGACAAGAAAGGTTTCTCCGGACCTCCAATGGGCTACATTGGCAGATGCAACAAGAAGAGCAAGGAGTTGGATTTTTTCATGGAATTATTCGGGGAGACTGCAGATTTCATCATAAGGAGGACCAACCAATTCATGGACGACAGGGCCAGCAATGCCAGACGCAGCACACGGAACGTCACGTCAGCCAACACACCAGGACCAAAAGGCAATGCAGGGACTTCGACTCAAGGGGAGCCACGTCCATCACCACCCCACATCACTTACTGCCAGTTTTTGCCACTCACTGGAATTCCGACTGAACCACAGCTGGGAATACCACAACCAGACGTCCACATGGAAGAAGCCGGGTCAAGCCAAGCACAGCCGCCAATGCCAGAAACAGATGTCGCCGAGGAGGAGGAGGACGAATCAGACTACCCATATTACTGCGAGGAAAATGAGGACTACTATGAAGGCAGCAGCCAAGAATCAGATGAGGATGAGTTAGATGACGAACTAAAAGAAACCGAGTCAGAGGACGATGCCGACGCCTGCCTTACGACGTCTAGCAGTGAGGAGGAAGCAGCAAGGCCAGACAGTCCATCACCACCGCTAAGGCCAGAAAGCCCACCACGACCTCGAACCTTAACAGAAACCTCTACTCCCATGCCAAGGCAATCATCAGAAGCGACGTTGCCCACATATGAGCCCGGTTGGTCGGTCCTACTACGTCCCACACCAGCAGAGGCGGTCTCGTCGTCCAGCCAAAATACCAAGCCAAAAGCCAAAGTCGCATCATCGCAGGCGCGGCCATTTATGAGACGAACCAAAAGAGGAATCGTTCGCTTCCCTCGGGGTCTTTCAGGTAGATTCAGAAGTAAGGAATCCGAGGAGATAATCTGCATCGTTTCGTCAGATGAGGAGGAAGAAAGAGCCACCACAACGACAGCCAACGTAGTCGAGCCACCACCCCCACAATCACCGCCACCGTCACTGGAACCGAGTAAACTAGAAGCCATGAAACGACGCTGGCGAGTAGTACTGTACGACAAGATCTACAGAAGTAATATGTTCCCCGAGCCACCCGAGCAAAAAAGGACACGATTATTGCCTCCTCGAAGTTGCTACCTCCAGGAGATGCGCCACGCCAGGATAACCCAATATGTCAATCACCGTTTCAGCCAACAACAGTCTCAGCCAAGCGCTCCACCAGTACAATCCCCAGAAGACTCGAGAACAAAACCCCCAGAAGATCTGAGCACAGGACGGTTGGTGCTAGAGCAGATGTGTGCAGAGGTGGACAAGACACTCAGGAGCCAGTCAGAGTCCTCGTCGTCAACGTCGCCGATCCAGCCAGCGCAAATCCAAAGGGAAGAAGCAGGGGCTAACTCTAGCCAAGAGCCAGCTGCCAAGGAGACACCTTCAACGGTCGTATCGTCGCAACTCCCTCAGCCAGGGGAACAAGCAGAGGCCACTTCCAACTCCAACTCCAGCCAAGACCCAGCAGTAACGACAACCACGCAAGCCTGCCAAACATCGCCGAAACGGAAGAAACCACATCCCACTCCCGCTTGGGTACCATTGACGAAAGACGAGTTGCTGGCTTTCATCGGAATACTGATAATCATGGGTTACAACGACTTGCCGGAGATGGCGCAGTATTGGTCCACGTCCCCAGACCTGGGAAACCACTCCATCAGATCGACCATGACCAGAACAAGGTTCAATCAAATTTGGAACAACTTTCGGCTGTCCGAAGAACCGTCTTTCACTGGTACCGATCCCCAGACTGCATCGCCCACGACCAGGCAAGCCATGGAAGAGCAGAAGGCCAAGGAGGACATGGACGCAATAATGAAGGTTCGACCGATGATGGAGGCTATCAACCAGGCATTCCGCAAGTGCAGGAACCCCGGATCAGTTCTCTGCATAGACGAGTCAATGACTGCATACACTGGAAGATCCAAGATCAAGGTATACCAGCCCAAGAAGCCCATCAAGGTCGGCTTTGAACACTTCACTCTCTGCGACCCGTTCGACGGTTACATACTCAACGACGAGGCACACATTGGAAAAAAGCGCCACATGGCCATTGACCCCGCCCAAGACCCCGCTAAGGAACTCGAGAACAACAAGATGGCTCACACAACGATCTACACCGCGCGCCACTACCTCAACCAGGGTTACACCATCGTCTGTGACAACCGCTTCACTTCGGCACTGCTGTTTCAGGTCCTCTACACCAAGCTAGGAACCTTCGGATGCGGGAGCCTACGCGCCAATGCTGCCGGAATGCCATACGAGTTCACGGAGGAGTTGCGCAAATTCAAGAAAGAGCACGAACGTGGCGACAGTATCCTGCGTCAGAGCGGCCGGCTACTGCTGAGCATCTGGTGTGACACCAAGGCCGTCCCTCTACTCAGCACCCACGTGGATCCCTTGGCCGGAAAATGTACCGTCGGAAGACTCATCGGGGGCCAGAAACACCTAGTCACTTGTCCACCGGCAGCCATGACTTACACGGAGACCATGAATGGCGTGGACATGGCCAATCACCTCATCTCCTCGTTCTATGTCGGCAGGAGGTCGATTAGATGGCACCGCTACCTTTTCTTCCAAAAGCTCAACCAGATTCTCGTCAATGCCAGGCTCAACATGGTCATCGTCTGCGGCCTCGATAGGGCTGGCAAACGCTCCCAGTTGACTTACCGAAGATCGCTGGCCAACCAACTCATCAACCGAGTACGCAAGACACGCCTCATAAGACTTCCAGCCATTTTGGGTACCAGTCATCGCCACGAAAAGAGTACGAGGAGCCGCAGATGCCAGGTGTGCAGGAAGTACAGACAGGAACGGCACGAGACCATCTGGTGGTGCGCAACTTGTCGCACGAACGTGTGCACGGACGAAAGCTCGAGAAGAAGGCACGGTGGACGAACTTGTTGGCAGCTGCATCAAGATCGCCTGGATCTCGATTTTTAGGCTGAATTTTCATTGAACCTGTATAGCTTTGTACAGCCAACGCCGAATAAACCTTGTAACCTTTGTTCAGAATTATGTTTTCCCTTTGCCTAACTGTGACTTTGACTTTTCAGGAAAAGACTAAAAGCCCCAAACCTCACTGACACTGGACCCGGTATTCGTCGTGGCTTCAGGTACTCAATCCGAGCCTGAAACCGCGACGAATGCCAGGTCTCAGGTGACGGCGGGGTGTGGGGTTTTCTTTGGGTGGAACTTAGCCAAATTCTCTGGGTATTGCGATGTTAACCGTCACCATATTGGGTAATGAAAAAAGGTCAGAAAAAAAGCCAAACCCTGCCTCATTGCAGGGTCTGGCAAGACTTGGACTTAGCCAAATTCTCTGGGTATTGCGATGTTAACCGTCACCATAAGGGTTAAAAAAAAAAGCCAAACTCCACCATTGCGGAGCTTGGCTAGTATGCGGGTCTCTTTTGATTCAGGGATGGTCGAGACCAAGTCCATCCCCTCAGTACAAAGTCCCATTTTTTGGACTTAGCCACATGCCAAGTCATCATCCAAGTCATCATCCAGTAAGGGTCATCCTCAGGCTTGTAAGTAGTGGTCTCTGCCCCACCACCACACCCTCATGATCCACAGTCATCGATCGCCTAACCTTCGAGACCAGAAGGAAAGACGGGCCTCAGGTGGATCACTACACTAAGGAACTCGTCGAAAAACACGAACGTCCCAATGTTCGACGCCTAGCCACCTCGTCTGCTAGCTAGTTCATGAATGTCTCGTCAAACACCCACTTTAGTATAGCACTGGCAACGCTCGAAACGACTGCCTTTCAACAAGTTCCAACCAGTCTTTGCTGCAGGTCCAATAGCTCAGCTACAGTTCAGAATGGAGTACCACTCGTCACCAAAACGAAGCCACTAGTCCAACTGCTCCGACCAGTTCCAAGAGACCTCTCCAAGCTTAAAGGGCCACCGCCACTATTGCCACTAGGTCCGGCAGCACTCTGGAGATGTACTACAGGACGAACCCACAGCTCACTGCCAAAGCGTTGCCACCAGTCCAAATGGCTCAAACAGCTTAGAACCTTCCAAGCCCGAAGATGAGGCCAGGCTGCTCGTCGCCAAGTCTTTGCTGCTGGTCCAGCGGCTCAACCCAGTTTAGAACGGGGATCTGCCAGCACGAAGGCAAGGGGGATCCGTCGCTCACCACCAAAGCGTCGCCACTAGTCCAACTGCTCCGACCAGCTCAGAGACAGCCCACCCTCAAGGGAACGAGTGCTCACCACCAAGTCTTTGCTACTCGGTCCAACGGCTCAACCCAGCTAGAAAGGCGTCCCAATCATCACCAAGCAAAGCCACTAGTCCAAATAGCTCCAACCTAGTTTAGAACATCGACCCCAACATCGAGGACTTACACAGCTCATCACCAGTCTCGCAATTCGGTCCAGGTTGACTTACGAGGAGTGAGGTCCGCTAGCAGGACCCACAACCAAAGCCACTAGTCCAAACAACTCGTCCAGTTCAGAACAGTGCACCCAAAGGACGACATTGCTCACCGCTCGTCTTGCTTACTCAGTCCAACAGCTGGTTTCGAAAGGCGTGCCGATTTCCACCAAAGCCACTAGTCCAAACAGCTCAACAAGCTTAGAACGAAACGTCGAACCTAAAGGCAAGGGATCCATCCTCACAATACTGGGTGATCGTCGATAGGACAGCTTACGTTTGCACCAGTCTTGCAACTCGGTCCGAAGGGTCGACTCTGGTTTAGAACGGGGATCTGCCGGCACGAAGGCAAGGGGGATCCGTCGCTCACCACCAAAGCATCGCCACCAGTCCAAACAGCTCGACCAGCCTAGAACTTCGGGACCACAGTGCTCATCAGCCAAGTCTTTTGCCACCAGTCCAATGGCTCCACTCCAGATCAGGATGGCAGATCCAAGCCCGAAGGCGAGGGCCCACCAATTCATCACCGAAGTATCGCTACTAGTCCAATGGCTGCAACCAGCTTTGAGCAAATGACCCACACGCCGTCCTCATCAACAAGCCAACCACTTGGCCGATAGCGTCACCGATGCATGGTACAAGACCAACACCAGCAAATAACAACTCCACATCCAAGTCACAGAGACACCGAAGGGATTCGGGAATTTCTTTCTCGCAACAAACCCGGTATACTACCTGTAACCTACCCGCCGTATAGCCAGTGCGCCCGAGAGACTCCGAAGAATCACGGGACGATCAAAGACCTGACGGAGTAACATAATTGGCAGGCCCCGGGTTCGCTCTTTCACTCAAACAGTCCAAGCCCAGTATACTACCTGTAACCTACCCGCCGTATAGCCAGTGCGCCCGAGAGATTCCGAAGAATCACGGGACGATCAAAGACCTGACGGA
>JAHWFP010040713.1:0-22160 GCA_023313725.1 Lithobius niger
TCATTAGTTAAAATTACTTTCTACAGTCGCTTGCAACGAAAGTTAAGGTTTCGATTGACGCACGCTCGAAAAATGATCACGAAGAAACGGGGGAAAAATCGGCTGTCGTTTGTGGGCGTAGCAATATTTCCCAGTTGTGCCGCCAACTTGACAGATAAGATCAGGCGACCTTCAGGGTCGTAGAGGATAAACAAAAATAAGAAAAATCTCGGACAAATCACGTTCATTGGCACACTTATGCAATTTTTGCTTCGTTTAATGGAGTAATAGTAAGGATTAGCAAGGACATTAGAGTTCATTACAACTCGCAAGTGAGATTTTAAAGTCGAACTTTCTACTTATCTGGTCGGCTCCTCCATTGTTCACGTGCAAAATAACCTTCATTCTTTCTTCGACTTTGACGGTCATTCTTGACATCATTCAGGATGTAGAATTCGAATTCTATCAACTGATAAAATCGATAATTCGTTTTACATAAAAAAAATTGCGAAGAAAAAATCAAGCATAAAATACGTGCAACGACAAAAAACGGAACGTTAAGGTCACTCGACCGAAAAATAAAACGACCAAGTACTCAACTGGAAAAACAAAACGTTAATAACTTCTGTTGCTATGGACAATTAATTATTTACCTTGCTGGGATTCAATGAACGTTTTTTAATGTTTTCTGGATTATTTCCGGAAAGCTTGCAGCTCTTCTACGACGAAAATGTCAGATCACTCCCCGACCGGACGATATCTCGAAATTATCTTTTTTTTTTTTTTAGAGTAGTACGGATACTTAGAATTGTTCGAACAAGGCCCAGGAACTGATCTTGGATCCCAAGTCGCTGATGTTTTGTCCCCTGCCCACACCCCCGCGTTCCGAAATACATAACGTGGGATAGGCTCACGATGAAGGGGTTGTGACCATGGGTTTGTTGACCTTAGATGGCCTCAGGCCACAACAAGGGATGTTATATAATAAAATGCAAGCCAACACTAACAGTATTATATATTGCCTTCAAAATAATCAAATGCTTTATCATTTATTACTCTATTTTTTTTAAATTTTTTTTTCCTATTTTTAAAATGTTTTAAATTTGTTTAACCTAAATTTTTATGCTAGTAGTCTAACGGTCAGTATTAAAGACTGGCCTTGTGAGAATACAAGGCAGCATCCAGGACTTCCCTAACTCTAGACTGGGTACTCTAACCACTCCGCTACTGGGGCGGACCATAACTACAGATTACAGTCAATCTTAGTTAAGCAAGTTGCTTGTGTCATTTTCCAGTACAGAGGCCAACAAGCAAATTAATTCCCCCTCATATAGGTTTGTGACCTTTAGGTCACCATTGAGGAAGGTTGAACAGCTTCTAAGCAGTCCCAGCCAGGGGTCTGCCCTGGTAGCAAAGTGGCAAGCGTTTTGCGTTATTTTATTACAGTGGGGGAGTACATGAAGCAAATTGCTATCCCTCCTTGTAGATCGTTGTGATCATTATTTCACTACTGAGAAGTTTGAACAGCTTCTGAGCTTGGCTAGTACCTGTACCCAAAGTGCACCCCCCCCCTCCCCCCTTAGCACAATGGTTAGAATCCCTGGCGTTTCATGCGGGAAGTCCTGGGTTAGAGGCCCAGTCGAGAGCTTGTTTTCCTTTATTAAGTTCTGTAACATGGAGAAATATAAATTCAATCCTAAATTTTGTGTTTATATTTCGTTTGTTTTTCGTCCCTTTCCCCTCTTACCCTAGCCCCCCCCCCGCCCGCCCGCATTCCCCATCCACCCCGCCCCAGCCGCACATTTCCTTTCCCTTGTGCCTTCAGTCTTTCGAAATGGGGAATGGAAAGGCAAGGAGGGGTCCGGGGGAGAGTCGTGAGATCACTGGTAGGGCCGGAAACCGACTTTTTTCAAACATAAATATTTTTTTCAGTGGTTAAACTCATTTTAAGGTAATTAAAGGTAAAAAAAAAAAAAAAAGTAAAATAAACAAATTGTAAGTCTGGGATATGCCTTCTATAGGCCTAGTCGTCAAGGAAAAGATGTCAAAAGCCCAAATGGCCAGAACGCAGTGGCGTAACTACAATGCTGCAGGACCTGCAGTCGCAGGGGGGCGCTGAGGAACAGGGGGCGCAGATGAAATGGGTAAAAAAATATACGTTTTATGGAAATATAAACAAAACTATTACTGAAGCAGATTATTAAATATTTACATAAATTTTACCCAAAATATATTACCAATTTAAAGTATGGGTTCTAAATTTCAATAAAATATAAAGGTAAGATGACTACTCCGAATAGTCATCTTACGTTTACAGTAAAACGTTACGAATGTTTGGAAAGTATCGGGCGTGGTGCGCAGCCAGTATCATAAAATGTTTAAATAAGTATGTTAATAGGTGTCTTAGTAACAGAGGCTATTGTGGTTGATGTTGCACCATACGAATACGCTTGTTTCAATGAATTGTAAGAACGCATCGCATGGTTTGAATGACTTGACCTTGACTGAGCTGCTAACATAAATACGCCAACTTCAGCGTAGCTAAGTAACTGAATGGATGCTTGATATAGCTTGAATGGTTATTATCTGTGTATATATATATATACACAGATCACTGGTAGGGCCGGATATATATACGTTTGCACCAAACTGTAGGCGATGTTTGGTACACGGGGAAGGCAGCAATTGTGACGCCCAATCCAAGCGCGAAATATTAATGCAGTAGGGCGTGCATATTCATTCTTTTCACGGCGCAATGAAAAAGGGCGAACATGTTCATTCTTTACACAGTAGCAATGAAAAACGGCGAGCAAGCCCCCAAGAGCAGCATATTAACTCAATAGGGCGCGCATGTTCATTCTTTTTCATGGCATTTCTGAAAAAGAGGAAGCATGTTCATTTTTGGCACAGTATAGCAATGAAAAAAAATGCGAGTGTGTTCATTCTTTGCACGGTAGTAATGAAAAAGGGCCAGCAATGTGAATGGTAATATTGATTAACAGTAACAGTCAGGTATAAAACGAAATATTATGACGTGTATTGTTGATGGAAAGCTCTGGGCAATCCAACGCTGGGCCCCAACAGAAACAAAACGCCAATGGAACAAAAAACGGGACAAGCTTTCTCGTGTTAGAGACCCCACCCAGTTAAAACTTAAGTGAATGTAGCGATTGCGATAGCCATTTAGCTTTCCGGCAAAATGCCCCCTGAAAGAAAGCATGCGTGAGAATTGGAAGGCAATGCATAACCGTACACAACATGTAGAAGCGCGCTAGCTATAATATTTTAATTTGACAGCAAGCTAGGAAAATAAATTTAGTTGTTGTCAACACACTTGTAGAAATAAAAAAAAGAGAAAAAGAATTTTAAACGCAACCACAAGCTAGAAATGCAAGTTGTATACGTGTAAGTAAAAATTAAATAAAAAAATTTATATATTAAAATACACCTTTGATTTGTCATAAAATGGTTTGCGGGTCCCTGGGTGTGGGGCGCACACTGGAATTTTGCAGGGGGGCGCAGCGTGACATAGTTACGCCACTGCCAGAACGATTCAAGGAACCTTTGCTGAAATAGATATAAATCAATCTAATCAAATAAATGTAAAATAAATATAAATAAACCAAGCAAAAGGAAAAAAAACGGACGAACGTTAATTATCATTAAAAAAAAATAAACACTGAAAGTTGCACTAAGCCGCCCATGAAAACAGTAAACGTGTCAACATATCGATATGTGCCGCCATGACCAGGCCACACGACGGGAAATACGCTTTCCGCTCACAGGTGACGGCGTCTTATGTGGCCCAGCCACACAAGAACGAGCCAATGTGAAGGATGTGCAAAATTGTGATTGAAGAAAATTCAATACACATGATGAATCCAACACCACCCGAGCTAGTTATCAAATATTCTTACAAAACATGCAATATCTTGAATAGAAAGAAAGATGCACCATGTAACATAATCTTATTTCCAGATATGACTTGTGCTGATTTTGCATTTGTATGTAGAGGGGATCGGGCAAAACGTGTTCCATGGGAAGAACTTTTCTACCAAAAATAACGTTGACCATTAAAAGTGACATTGGCATTGCTAAAAGAAACAAGAAACTTATCAGAATAAGATAATTAGCTGGACCTACTACATACAATTTAAATAACAATAATAGAACCAGGTGTTTTTGTGCGTTCGCTTTTCATAATTTATTACGCGTAAACAAGAACAAGGACGACTGTTTCAGACTAATGAGTGCGCTGCAGATGGACTAATACAACAGAAAGAAAAAAAAACTGCCGTCTTGCATGTACAGTTAGACCGTTAAAATAATTAATATAATTGATTAAATCGGTATACACAAATAGTTGCGAATTATTCAGGAGTAAAGTAAATACAATAGCATAAAAGCGAAAAAAAACCTACACCAACTAAGTGCTAAAATTTAGCGCCTCGGAAACATGGCTCCACCTATAAAGATGTCACTCTGTGCAGTGTTCTGGAGTTTGCTGATTCGAAATATCATCATAATAAATGCTTACAGCATATTATCTTTTTTTTAGTGTTTGGTTTTTACTGGTTGAACATTGGCAACGCCGCGCAATAAAAAACGTTGGAACATTGAAATTTCAGAATTTTCAATACTGAAATTGGACGGATGAAATGTATATGCACATCTTTCAGTACTGGTCAAATGTCACTCAAATGTCAGCGTTTCAACGTAAATAAGTCGAGGAAAATTCTGGAATAATAAAATGATAGAGGTCCTGGGAAAAATTGTTAAAAATTCTGAATATTTTCTGAAGTTAAATCATGTGGAAATCTGTCAAGATAAAAGATTCTAAGGTCCTGGGCCGAACCAAGAAATTACTTAAGGGTGTGCAAGTGACATATTACGTTTCCCTCTTTCTTCCCCCCCCCCCATGCCTCCACCCACTGCTTCTGATTTGAGATCAGTATTGAATTCAACAACTTATTCAGTAAATTTTATATAGACAATAAGTGTAACGTACCATTGACCATGCAAAAGTACAGATTAATACAAATAAATAAATCTCATGATAACTGAAGTTTAACAAATATTTTTAATTGAAATAAGAATAAACCTAAAAAAGCATCTAATGTACTGTTACCCTTTGTGAATTGGAACAAATAAATATAAATATAAATAATTTGTCGCATAAGCAACTTGAGTGGGAAGGGCCCATTGTGGTCCACTGACTCCCAGTCAAACTTACACATTTTTTAAAAGTAATCAGTAAAAAACAAAGTAACGTTGCAGGTCAGATCAATTAACGTCACAGATTAATAAAAAAAAAATACTGAACATACTGAACTGAGCTGAAAATATTGTAAATCAATAATTACAAATTTAGTTCCACTGAAATAATTTTTGGGTTGGTTTGTCGTTAGCACACTGAAATGGAAACCTAAGAAAATTTGCGAATAATTATTTTTGTGTAGCAGTTAAGTAAAAGATAAACAAATGTACCCAAAAATGTAACAATGCTTTCGATTTTATTTTCTTCCACGGTAACCTTTCCTTATTAATTACTAGATGTAAGCCCGTGCTACGCACGGGGTGTTGTAATGATTGTGTGATGTTTCCATCACGGGGTTGGTTTGGTGCAGTTCTTTATATGTAAGTGGCAGTAAAGTGATTGATTGCGTTCAGAGCCGTAATTAAGGGGGATGCGAAGGGTGCAAGGCATCCAGGCCCAGGAGGCAAGGGGGCCCAAAATTCAAAGCAGGCGGCCGAAGGTTTTTACATAAAACTTGTGTCCTAAGTTTTGTGGGTTTGTCTCCATTATTGAGGCACTCCCTTTAGTTGTACTTGCTGGCCACCACAGCAACTTCCTGTAACCTGATGTGTGGCCTGTATGTTTAATAAAGGCTGTAAAGGTCAGTGTTGGCAGGAAGCCAATGCTCACTATTATGCCATTCAACCCCCTGTTATCATTGGACCCACACTCACTGGGAGGGGGTTCACAGCAAAAACCACCATAAAATAGGCCACAATCATGAACCCAAAATTCTATTAAGTTTTGTGGGCTCTACATTTTACTCTTGCACCCCTTCCTTTGAAAAATGCTAGCTGCAGCACTGATTGTGTTGGCGTTGCCATGTGTTGCGATTTATTGACTTTTGACTTGAGTGTTGCTAGCACTGCTGCTGTTGTTTTGCAGTACAGTACAAATGAAGTGGCCAGCACAAACGAAGTGGTCATACGTTTTCTAGCAGGGAAGCATAAAATTTGCTCCCACCCAGAGAAAATATTTATTTACGTCAACATTTTCAATTACCAAGCACAACTGGAGGGGGAGTGGGAGAGTAGTAAGGAGACACGTACAGTCGAAAAGGAAAATGAATGAATGGTCTTTTTTTTTTGGGGGGGGGGCCGGGGGTGCGGCGAATGGAGAACCATTTTCTGATGCTGGGTTGCGGGATTGGGAAAATGCGGAGGAATATGATGATGTCACAGACCCCAGACATCCGCATATTCTTTGTTAGCGGCATATTGGGAGCTACTAATTTGTAACGTCACACGCCAAACGGGGTATAAGTAAATAAAAAAGAACTGATTGGCTATAAAAATCTGGCCGTCGGACTGATTTACTGCCAAACGGGAAAAAGGGCAAAAAGAAATAATAAAAAGTCATCAGTCGTCTTCCTTAGTAACGTGGGGCCGAGGTGGGGGCAAATTGGAAATAAACACCTTTGTTTCTATTAAGCCTTAAAGAACAAAAATACCTATGTTAAGCCATGGGAACAGCTACGTTTCGAAAAATGAATAAAAGGAAAACCCGTGTGTTGATGATTAAAGCATCTTTTGGCTTCGCATCGCTTGCACTTGCACGATGCAACCAACGCGTGAGTAGTGATGATGTGATTAAGAATTAAAAACTTTATTTAGATTACAAAGTCATACAGAACATAACCATGACATAACGCTATGCAGTTATAACCATGACCATAACGCTATGCAGTTAGGCTACCACGTTGATCACGCAAGTCACTGAAATAGCCAAGCATTTTTTTTTTTCTAAAACACCGAGCAGTTTCGTACTCAAAATCCCGATTGCTTCTTTTTAAACTTAAAAATTAGATGCTGTCTTTTGTTTACAACACAACTGCTAACAAATCCATACAGCTTGAACTGACTTGTCGTAAATAATAACTGTAGGCGTCGAACGATAGCTGCCATAGATGCTGAGACAACGGTTCGTGCTACATTCACGCAAGTATAGCCCACTACATCCCGGTCGTGCATATTGCTTCGTTCGCTTGCGTTGACTATCAAGAGATGGCGCTACGACTGTTGATCCGGGTGGTTACTTGCGGCCGTCGGCCGTCGGCCGTCGTGTGGCCGTCTCGTTGCGTCCATCTGACGCGACAACTCGATTTTATTAATAAAGATGTGCTGTCGTACTATCAGTATACCTAAACTGTTATCTACCTATGTGTATACTATATCAAGGGATTATTAACCCACGTTGGGGCCCCGAGGCAGACCTTTCAAGATGGCTCCCTCATTTTGACAAGAAGCCCTCTCGCCTCTTTGCCCTGATATAGGCCCCCTTATCCCTTACCCTGGTACGGGCCCCTCACCCTAATACGAGGTCCCCTCACCTTGATATTAGGGCCTCACACCCCTAACCCTGATACGGGGCCCTTCAACCTAACACGAGGTCCCCTCATCCTGATATGGGGCCTCTCACCCTGATACGAGATGTGGGGCAAAAGCTTGTGACACACTGCTCCGTTCCGACGACGAAGAGAGCCAGGGCCACCGTAGTTTGCGACGGAAGCAATGTGTGCTGGGCCATCCGTTGCAGTCAGTCGCTAACTACGATGGCCCTGGAGGCTCTCTTCGTCGTCGGAACGGAACGGAGCAGTGTGTCACAACTTAAGTCACCCTGATATGGGACCCCTTCACCCTAATATGAGGCCCACGTGGCAGGGTCATTGGCCTAAGGCAAGATTTTGTGAATGCGACAAACGAGAAATTATCAATGCACTAATGTGCAGCTTTCTACGATACCAGGAGAAACAATACATTATACTGAGTGTAAAAAAAATAATAAAAATCCTTTCTTAATGTTAATTGCTAAAACGCTTCAGTGGAACAGTCGTCAATAGTGAAAAGTATAAAAAATAATCATTTTGCATCATGAGAAGGGCATTGTTCGGGGCCGTAGACTTCTGTGGGGCTCTGAGGCAACTGCCTCGTGGGTAGTAATAAGTCACTGTACTATATTGCTTAGGCTGAAGTACACTGGTGAGGGTCAGTAACGAGAAACAGTCATTGTATGTAACAACCAATCCAATCGCAAAAATTAATGCGATAGGACGAGCATGTTAATCCTTTGCACGGTACCAGCGAAAATGGGCGAGCGGCCGGCAATATGGAGGGTAATATAGATTAGCAGTAACAATCGCAGTGGTAGAAGTCGATATAAAATAACATTAGGACATCATGTTCGACCAAATTTCAAGACACTTTCAGGACATTTATTCGAATTTTCAAACAAAATTTTACCACATTAGGAGGGTTATCAAACTAACGTATAATGTTCCTTTTACAATGCCGTTTTTATTTAGGCCGTTTTCTTTTTCTCAGCTGAAGGGTGGTTCCCAGATTGTTTTGCACGCAAACTCAGCATTTTATTTTTTACGTTTTCCAATTTGGTACGAATTTCATACATTTTTTCAGTACCATTATTAATCATTATTTGGGTAACTTTAAAATGTAGCACTAATTCAGTTTGTAAATTTTGTCACATACTGCTTGATACAGCGGGATCCACCATTCAAAAAACGTAGATCTTACGTAAGCGGTAGCGATAGCCATGGGGGATAGATATCATACATAATGTGATAGTACTTAAAAGTCCATGATGGAAGGTAGTGGTGGCTGACTGAGTAAACACGTTGCTTAACAACTGCCAAGATCCATGCAGAAGTATTCTACCTAATTTCATGAACGAAACAGTGCTAGCGCTTTATCGTATATTACCGGATTTGTTATGCTGGTACAAACATGTAGGTTTATATAATAATTCCTTTTTATTAAGCGCGATTAATGTTAGATTAACTATACATTTCAGGAATTTCATGACATTATGTGAAAAACAAGGACATTTCAGGACAAATTTTCAAAAATCAGGAATATCAGGACAACTACCACTGCAATCGGTAACAAACGAAATATTACGACATGTCTTGTTCACGGAAAACGCTGAACAATCAACCTCTTGGCGCCAACAGAAGCAAACACCAATGCGGCAACATGCCTTCCTTCCTAATGACCATGTTGCGGGACGGGAGCGGAAACCAGTCGCCTTCTTGTGGTATAAATGATATTTAGCATTCTTCACTTCTTCACGGTTAATCAAGCACTTTGAGTCGAGCGCTACCGAAATTACCGACTAGCCTATTAGTAAAGCCCTGAGAAACTCGTGTTGGCCTTGGAATCAGTAATTTTTTTAATAAAAATTCATTCCACTCACGGCATTTGAGTAGGCTAAGTCGTTTTTATTTATTTTTTAACTCTCACGTGTTACGAATGAACAAGAACAAGAACAAGAACAAGGGCTCTTTACCGTTGTGCACCAATTAACTCTAAAAACAATCTCAAGAAAGAGAGAGATCGCGTGCACGATGGCAACCATTGAATCTAAAAGCATTCCTAGTAAGTCATTACTAATTAGCACCATTTACAACCACAGCCTGTTTTAAATCTACCATGAAGTTAATGAGGGGGTAAGAGGTCAGAATAATCTTCATGAAACTCGACAGTTGAATTTAATAAAACCATACAATTCAAGGGTACATTCATTAAACGCAAAATAAATAAACCTTGCGATGTGAGGGCCGTGGCGTTCACAGACCAAATAATAATGGGAAATCTCATCAACAATATCGACGAAAAAATACATCTTAAATTTCATTTACATACAGCAGGGGAAGACGGGGGGGGGCCACGGGGAATACCAGGAAAAAATAAAATGGGGGGGGGGACAAAGGGAGAGGGGGTAAGCAAAATACAATAACGTTCACGGCAAACAAAATAAAAATCAACTCAAACAAACATGGGACATAACATTAAAAAAAACTGTAAAGAATCCGTCCGTTTCTTTTCTTCGCAGTGCTAAAGCAAATAGGTAAATTGCACTGCTGCGTGTATCGGAAGTGTCTCGTTAGGTTGGCCGCACACCAAATTCGACAAAACGTCGCACGACAGGGCATTTGTCGAAACCTGTCTCAGCATGCTGCACACGTCTCCAAAACTGAAAGCCCCACACCGGATGCGACGTTGTCGCGAGACGTCTTTAGGCGTCTCACGACAACAAAGCGAAGCTCCTTCTAGTTTCGTGTGACGGGGTCTTTCACCAGATGCGACCGGATGCGACGTTTAGTCAACTTTAAGGTGCGGCCACCCTTAACCTCTTTTCGTGCAGTGCTAATAGTTGCATCCACGCAGAGACAAGACGACAGTTTCCAAAAGATAAAAAAAAATTTGATCGCCGAATGCAAACACCGTGTTTTAGTAATTATGATAGATTTAATTAAAACCACAACGCTACAAGTAGGTAGAGTAATTAATAGACAGCCTTAAAATTGTATTTATTCTTTTCGGTTGCCAATTAAACATTGAGGAGAACTTTTTTTTCAGCGATTTCAAACGAATACGGCCATCGCCTTGAGATGGAAGTGGCCTTTTTTTTTTTCAGACTCCGTGTTCTAATCGGCCAGGGAGCTGTTTCCTTTAATCGTCTACCTTTTATGGTTTGGAGCCTGGGGGCGTAACGGGAATGGCGTGGGAGGGCGCGTAAGAACGAAAATATTGTTATAACCATTGTTAGTATTGTCGGCATCGTCTTTCATTGGACGGTCAAAGTTCGGATAATGAGAACGTTTATACTGACGTGCGTGCCTAGACACACACTAGTGTATCACGATAAATCTAAACAACGTTGCTTAGAATTGTATTCACGTCCAATTCACGAAAAATAAACCAACTGTAATAACAAAGTCAAAAACTGGTAAAGAGGCCACCAAATTGAAAGTGGTTCGGCCCTTCAAAGGAGTGATATCAACACATTACGCACCAAAACTAACTAAATAAAACAAATTACAACAAAATTAAAACCAAACCTATAAAGAGGTGACGAAGTTGAGAATGGTTCGGCCTATAGGCCAAAGGTAGTAGCAAAACCAATTTCTTGTTGAAGTGGCACTTTATTACACATCTGCACGGTAGTGGAGTTCAGTCAATACACAATTAAAAAAAAAGAGTGATATCATATCAAAAACCAAAACTGGTAAAGAGGCTGCCAAGTTCCGAATGGTTCGGCCCTCCAAAGGAGTGATATCAACACACCAAAACACTCGCCAACTTAAAGGTACATACATCCCTGTTGGCTTTCCTGTATGACTCAGTTTTGCGACTTTAGTTCAAACGTATGCAAATGTTGCCAACACAGACATTTTACTTGTTTTTTTTTTTCTGTCGTGTGAAATGATATTGCGACATTAACTATAATCTGTGTAAATGTTGCAAACACTATTCTCAACGGGTCGCACGACACACCGGAAGGATTTATGTCCCTTTAATCGCACCGAATAATACTTTGCACATTACATGAAAACTTAAACATTGCTACCGAAAGTAGCAATGTTCTATTTTTTATTTAACCTTCGAACTATTAAGCGGTGCGATTAACTTGGCAGGGATGTATGTACCTTTAAGTTGGCGAGTGTTTTGATGTGTTGATATCACTCCTTTAAAGGGCCGAACCATTTGGAACTTGGCGGCCCTTTTGACCAGTTTTGGTTTTTGATATGATTTAGTAGTCAGCTAAAATCAACGATCTTCACGCACTTTTATGAGATTGATACAGTTTATGCACGTGATTGAAATACAACTATTGCTTGTCAGGGCACAAAGACTGCCCATTTTCAACAATTTTCAAGCTGTTTCGCCGCATCTAGACTCACGCTAGTGTGTCGCGCCAAGTTAGGCAATAATCATCACAACAAACATTACATCAATTCAATTGTCGAGGTTGTAAACCATTGTAGCGCGACGCCATACTTGGGAAAAATAATAATGCGTACAAAAGTTTAAATTGTGTTGAAATCAAGAGCAATGACCCACCTGACAAAAATTAACTCGTGTAGGAATGCCAGCTAAGCTGATTTCAATGCAAAATCTGACCCTCAATAACGTTGAAAATATGTGACTAGCTAGCTACTAGCTAATTCTAGTCCGCTCATCCCCGTGTTAATTTCCATAAGGTGATTATTTATCGACACCGAGATAACGGGAAAGCGTCCAGCTATGAAATTGGACGAATGGCTGCAGTACGATACGAACTGCGTGCCTTTTATGGTTTGGAGCCTAGGGGTGTAACGAGGATGGCGCGGAATGGCGCGTAAATACGAAAATATTGTTATAACCATTGTTAGTATTGTCGGCATCGTCTCTCATTGGACAGCCAAAGTTCGGACAATGACAACGTGTATACTGACGTGCGTGCGAAACACACACTAGTGTAGCACGATAAGTCTCAACAACGTTGCCAAAGAAATTGTATCCACGTCCAATTTACGAAAAATAAATCAACTCTGAAAACAAAGCAAAATAAACAAAGCCAAAAACTGGTGACGAGGCCACCAAGTTGAGAATAATCACTTTATTACACATCTGCACGGTAGTAGAGTTGAGTTTAATACACAATTTAAAAAAAAGGACTGATAATCATATCAAAAACCAAAATTGGTAAAAGGAGTCGCCAAGTTCCGAATGGTTCCGCCCTTCAAAAGAGTGATATCAACACACCAAAACATTCGCCAACTTAATCGCACCGAATAATACTTTGGACGTTAAATGAAAACTTGAACATTGCTACCGAAAATAGCAATGTTCTAGTTTTCATTTGATTAAGTTGCGATTAAGTGCGATTAAGTTGGCGAATGTTTTGGTGTGTTGATATCACTCCTTTGAAGGGCGGAACCATTAGGAACTTGGCGGCTCCTTTTACCAGTTTTGGTTTTTGATATGATAGATATTTATCGTCGCCATCGTGAAATACGCTCAGCTCTGGTTTTTGTTAAAGTACCAAAGCTAGTGGCCATTTAACAACAATGCAAGAATTAAACAATGACTTTCTCACAATGAAGTTACAATGACGTGTGACAATTATTGAAATTGGTGGGCGGACCACTGGCGTGGTCCTTGATTTGTGCGTTAGCACTTAAAGTGGCACTATCACCGATTGAAAGCAGACGAATTCTGACAACATGTAGCGCTGTGTAGTACCATCTAGCGTTTGCTTGCACCAAGTGAAGGAATGCATAATGGCATTTATTTTAACGAAACAAAGAAGCCACGACTTCCTTAATTAGTGAGTGAAAATTTGGTTCATCCTCGTGCACCTGCGAGCAAGCTATAAAGGTTAACAATATCAATGTCGCTAGATGGTGCCACGGTATTTTCGTTCGCATTTCAATCGGTGATAGTGCCACTTTAATCCCTTTCCAGAAGATTTCATTAAATCATTAAATTAGGAAAGGAATATTTTGCTTAAACTCACAAATTATCAACTTCATAGAAGCCATCAGGGGCTGATACCTGATAGCTGATAGGCTGATAGCTGATACCATAACTACGTACGTAGCTGAATTATAGCATTTTGTGTTCTCTGTATAAATCAGAGGTAGAGTTAATCCTTGAATATCTGATTAATTTCGCATATTTGAGTCAACGACCCAAAACCTCTGAGCCAGTTTTAGTGATTTACGAACTTCAAACCATAAATGGCCCACAGAATACACGCGGAATATTTTAAATAAATTGGATAACGGTTAAGAATCATCGTGAATACAGACTAGCACCGGATCAGAAGCTCCTTTGCTGCTTCGCACCGCACGCCAATTAAACTAAAAAAAAGACAAATAAAGGGGTTAGCAAATCCAGAAATAAAATCCTAACAAACTGAAAAAACGCCGAAATATTATATTTTTCCATACGTGTGTATTTACCGTAAATTGCCTATGGTAAAGCTAAGGCCCACACCACGTAAAATCTTTTAAAAGGACATAAATCCTTCCGGTATATCGTGCGACCCGATGATATTGCAGTTGGCAACATTTACACAGGTTTGAGTTAATATCGCCAAATCACTTCACACGCAAGAAAAAACAAGAAAATGAATGTGTTGGCAACATTGACATACGTTTGAACTAATGTAGCAAAACAGAGTCATGCAGGAAAGCCAACAGGGATTTATGTTCCTTTAAGGTCAGAAATCGTGAAATAACCTAGTGACAGCCAGCCCCTAGGGGGGAGGGGGGGGGAGGCTGTCACTAGGTTATTTCACGATTTCTGACCTTAAGGGATTTTAAATCGTAATTTTTCTGCTCGAAATTGACTAAAAGCTTCACACATTCAAGTAAATCAATATGCGATTTCGCTTGGATGCGGCGCGATGCAGTTCTAACCTTTGCGAGTGAGCCAGCGACCAAACCACGCCCTAGAAAGTTAACGGAACCAAGACTTGAGAAAGTAAGCGTGTGTGACATTGAAGAATTGAAAGTGGAGCTATGAAGGCCAGCCCAGTTCGACACGACAGTTCTTTGTACTGTTCGTAACGCAAGTATGGCGATTCCTTCAGTCAAGGTTAGCTGGCCTATACAAAGAACCAATCGGCTCAATTGTTACGGTTAAGGTCACTCAAAAAAATTGAGTGACCTTATGCGTACAACGACGTAGTTGGTTCAGTGGTATATAAAGATGTGTGTTCGCCGGTAAGATCACCAGTTCTCATCTTGTGTCTAACTGCAGACCCGCAACAAACCTCTCTTCATCATGGTAAGTATTATTTCTGTTACTTGCTAGAGTTAAGAATTCAATAACTGGTGGTCATCGTGGCTGAGCGGTGAGAGAGCTCAGCCGGGTTGCTGAGGGTTTTCGGATCTGGTCGAACCCCTGGAAAGGGGATCTTGGTAAAGTCCCGCCAGGACTGCAGGCCAGGGTAGCGTGAGAGGTTAACATGCTCCTTAAGCGGCTATGGGATGTATTCTGGTTAATTCTGGACAATCTTTCGGCCCCGACGATAATTGGAGGTTTCCCGGATCGAATCCCCGGGCTGGTTCTGCCCTTTACTAGATTTCTTCTTCTCTAAAAAAATCTGGTAATGTTCAAAATTGAGCCGGTTCAGCCATACAAGCATTAATTGATTCGGCTGACATAATGCTCGTCAAAATTATAAATAATTTTTTTTTTAATTAAAAAAAAAACAAAATTCACAGCTCCCAAACTTATATTAGTGACATATTATTCGTTTTTAATTTTATACATTTTCAATTTCAGATCTCCTTCGTTGTCTTTGCTTTGTTGGTGGCTTACGCCCAGGCTGGTGGTTTCTACGCTGGCGCCCCCGCAGCTCATGTGTCCACGGTTGCCCAACACACCACCGCTGCTGCTGCTAGGTAGGAAGCAGTTTGATGCACAATAATTTTAAAAACCCTCTGCGCTAAAACAGTTTTTATCCCCTTGAATGGTGGCTGGCCCTAAATTCAAACTGGAGAAAAACTAAGTTTGGTAAAAAGCAAAAACAAGTGACCAATCTAGAGACTGAGGCACGAAAAAGTAGAAAACCGAGTATTTTTCAGTTATGGCAAAGCATTAAAAGAGGTTGCAACAAGAACGAAACATGGTCATAACAAATTAACAATCGTTTACTGCATATTCTTTTTCGAATAATGACCGATTAAAACGAACAACCAGTTTTAGTAATATCAGTTTAATTTTAGTAATAACTGATTTATTAAAATAATTAGACAAAATTTAATTGCAGATATAAGGAACCGTTCATTATTTATCAACGTGGGTGGGCTGGCAGATTGTCGTCATCAATATAAAAAAAATGCATGGCCCCCCCTCCCCCTTTGGTGTTAGTGAATTTTGTTTGTTCCCCGTAAAAAAAAAATTCTATTAAATTTTCATTTTCATAAAATGAGTGTACGATAGCTTCTGGGATGAGCTGAGCTAAATATATTCATTACATTAACATTCTATAATTTGCTGTGGAACTTCCTTTCTCACAATTTTTTTCCTGACCCTACCCCCCTCCTGATAGTTAAGTTCAAAATTTTTTTTAGCCCTTCCCTCTTCATATAACAATTTTAAATAACTCCTAATTTTCGTGCCACGCCCCCCCCCCCCCCCGTTGATAAATAATAAACGGTCCCTGAAAGGATGGCACTACAATGATAGCAATCACAAAACGAATCAATCAATCAAGGTTCCCACCATCCTAGAAAACCTGGAAAACTCAAGAGAATTTAAACTAGGTTTAAAACTCGGGGAGAACTCGGGGAATTCTCTGATTTTTTTTTACGAAACACCTGGAAAACTAAGGGAAAACATTTTGATAATGTATTTCCCATCTAAAAGCTTCATCCTTTAACACAAAACTGGTGAAATGTGTTTAAAAATTCCTTCCTAAAATTACGGTAAATAGTATGGAAAATGACTTCATCTTCTCTGGAAAACCTGGAAAGCTCAGGGAAATTGATTTCAGTATTTTGGTGAGAACCCTGTCAAAAGTAATAAGTAAATTCGTCACTTGGCCTAAAACATTGAAGAATTCATTCCACAATGTCACTTCCTGAACATTACATACGATTTTTTTTTTACAACGGAAGAGTTGACGTTTAAAATGATAAACTCCCACTGCAGGAGAATTTAGATGTTATTCTTCATGACGTGGGTCAGTCAGTTCGTTAACTGATCAGTTATGTACATGCATTTATCGATGTCGAGGGATGATTACTGTAACTGTACGTCTAGATTTATAAAAAAAAGAAAAACCTCATCATTATCCGTAATTTTATTCCCTAGATGAGATTGAAACACCACACTAGTAAACCATACTATGTGGATTACATGTTGTTTTTCAAATTTTGTAGCATTTCTGTAGCATTTCAACAAACTCTTATTTTGACTTTTCAGCGCCGGTGGCGGTTACACCGCATACTCTGCCCCAGCTGTAGTAGCTGCCCCCGCTGCCTACGCTCACCCTGCCGTCTATGGTGCCCCAGCTGTGTATGGTGCCCCCGCAGTCTATGGTGCCCCAGCAATCTACGGTGCCCCAGCAGTGTACGGAGCCCCAGCCGTTTACGGCCACACCGGCGTCGTAGGAGGTGCCCAAGCACACGCTAGCGAAAGCCACACCGTCAGCGCCGCTACTCACGTCTCTCCCGTCTCCTACGCCCTCCCATACGCCTACTCCCACCCACTCGCCTACGGCAATGTTCTGCTCAAGTAAACTGCCTTCACCACAATTTTCATCGATCATGGCGATCAGCACAACCTATAGCTGATTGTTCTAATGACACGGTGAATTGAGGGAGGAAACGTACAACTCAACTCGTATATTACGAGCTTTTCACCCAAACCCGACTCTCAGTTATTTTCTTTTTAAACCACTCGTTAAATTATGAACATTTCATCAGTCTGTTGATGTGAGAAAATTTTATGAATTTGTACAGAGTTTTTGAATGAATGTGATGCGCAATAAAACAATTTCTTTAATGCGATACAGTATCTCCGTGTCTTTGTGTGTAGTTATACTGTTAAGGCAAAGCGAAACATTATTGGCCGAGCGAGAGAAACGAGCGAGGTCGAAAACTGAATTTGGATTTTGTGTGTCTGTTTGTGTGCATTTATTTACAACTTTTTTACGTTGGTTTTATCCTTTTTTTGCTTTTCCATTTTAATTTTGCTTTC
The DNA here is from genome assembly GCA_023313725.1 of Lithobius niger. Lineage (NCBI taxonomy): Eukaryota > Metazoa > Arthropoda > Chilopoda > Lithobiomorpha > Lithobiidae > Lithobius > Lithobius niger. The sequence goes on from JAHWFP010040713.1 coordinate 17,773, forward strand.
GTCCATTGTTGTAGTCTGTACAATAGCGAAAGTCTGGACGAAAGCGAAATGAAAGTGGACGAAAGCAAAAACAAAAAAAGGACGAAACTAACGCAAAAAAGATGTAACTGTTTCATACACTATTAACATTCACAATTTTGTTCTGAATTGGTGGAATTATCATGACAAAGGAACTTTGCTGCATGAAATTTATGAGTTCAAAGATTCAAAGCTGAGCGATGCAAAGCAAAGCATTGCCCTGTGGAGCACTGGGAAGAAATCATATCGGTACCTCTCCCTATGAATATAGAAATGTATTATAGCATCTCTAATTCGGCCGAGTAATTATAATCTATAGAACTCAGTTATAGGCCTAGTTAAGTTTCGTAGATAGGAAAATAAACTAACTCCGTTGTCTCCCCCACTGCCCTTTTCCTCCCCGTGCTTAAACGTCAAAATGTACGAGCATACAAACGAACCACCAATAGTTTCAATTAAACGAACGACTCGTTAATGTTCAACGTTATTGAGTCACAAAGGGGACCGAAATGTTTTTTTTCTTTTTTTTTTCCCTGTACGTCCATGTTTTGACAATTATTATTAAGTAAACCTATCGGGCATTATAGATTCGGTAAAATAAAAAAATCTTTCCCATCGAAGAAACGTACAGCTTCCTTTCAACGCAATATAAATTCAACAAAAGCAGGAAAGTGCTAGAAATTCGAAACATCATAGAGGTTAAATACTCAAATAAAAATAAAACACGTTGATAATAATATGAGCAAGACAGCGTCATGGCCATGATAGTTAAAGGTCTATTTACTTACCGTTAGTCAATCCCTTGCTAAAAATCCGTTAAAAAAAATACGGCGTTTAGAATATTTTCTGTGGAATATTAGGAAGTAATTTAATTGCATCTTGCTAATATATCCCATGCAATAACCATGATGTTTATGATTAATGTGATATATTATAATTATTTATGCCACTAGAACTCCGAAGAAAAATTATGAGATGCCTAAAAATTATAAAGTGTAATGTTAAAATACGAAAATCTTTCATGTTTGCGACGACACAATTTTGCGTTGCTGTTTCGTCTACTAGGCCCAAGGCCAACTCGGATAGTAGCCGAGTTCCTCGCTGCGGAGAGCGCAGCTACTATCTCAGTTGGCCTTTATTATTACGCTGACTTCGCGAAACGGTGCGACGATAACATGCGCGGATGGAGATCTGCGCGTGGCTGTTATAGTACAAATAGGAATGTACCTTTAAACACTCGGTTTCAATACCAGCTTCGTCGACTTGCACTGCATTGTCATGAGGCGGTGCTACATGCAATGCACCAGTTAGATAAATCCACCCAAAACCAAAACTGGTAAGAGAAGCCGCCAAGTTTACAGAAAGGGTCGGCCTTTCAAAGTAGTGATATCATTCAACCAGGGAAAGGCCGCCAAGGTTAATCCTATTAGCCAAGTTAATCGTACCTACTAATAGTTCAAAGGTTAAATGAAAACTAGAAGATTGCTATACTAGCGGTAACACAAATCAACGTTATTGAGGACACTTTCTCTCCATGAAGGACACGTTCCCACATTTTCGTGTTGAGTTTTTCTTTGTTACTGGATCCAAGACACCTGATTCAAACGATTTGCAAAGATTTCTACCTCATGGGGAATTTACACCAGTATGCTGAAATCACGTATAAGTTGGTTTCAGTTAAAAGACACAGTCTGCTAGTGAACCGCCGCCTGACAACAATTACATTCTAACAATTACGCTCCAACAACAATAAAACGTCTACTTGGCGGCGACACACTAGCGTGTGTCTAGATCTTATTCAAAACCAAAACTGGTAAAAGGCCACTAAGTAGAGAATGGTTCGGGCCGTCAAAGGCAGGCACGCCCACGGATTGGAAGGGGGGGGGGGGGGGGGGTTGCCTGTCAGGAGTAACTCAACAACTGAAGAGCTAATAAGCAAAACCACACAATAACCCATTTTTATATATTCAGAATTGAGTTAAATTGAATTTGTTGAGTTTATATTCTGAGTAAAATTGTACCTACAATAAGCCGCAAGGAGTAACATTACAATGATTACAGGTCTTCACTTAATTGTTCATGTCGTGTTTTTTTGTCTTCGAGCTATTCTATCTTAAAAATAGGGAAATATTTCTGACACAGTTACGGTAAAGAATCAAAATCTTTACAGGTTTTTTTTTTTTTACGTTGGTTTCGCCCTATTATTTTGCTTTCGTCCATTTTTGTATTGCGCATAGTAGACTAGAACAATGGACGAAAGCAAAACGAAAGTGGACAAACGCAAGAAAAAAAGGACGAAACCAACGTAAAACACCTGTAATTATAATGCTTTTGTAAGCTTGCGTCTGTGTAGTGAATCATAATAAATTTTCAGTTAAGTGAAGATATTACGCAATAATATGGTATCAGCTCGTGTCTCTGATTCGATCACTTCTACCGCCCACCTCTGGTCCGCGCCTGCATAAGTGTCACTTTGCTGGCACGGAACCTGCTAATGGCAATAGATTCCAATCCACAAATCACTACGTTGATTCAACCCGACGTATCTGACGAACTCAATCAACTGTGGCAAGCTACACCTAAACGAAGTAGAGATCAGTGGGTGAAACATTGACGCGGCAGTTTCAAATGCTCTTACGTAATCTCATGTTTTTTTTGTTTCATTTACCGTCGAAGAAGGCGGACAAAGTTTGTGTGAGTGTTTATTACATCTTTATGCTTCCGTATTCAATTTTCCAGCGAAAATTCAAGGAAGTGTTATTTGTGGTGTTGTTTTTTTGAGATGCCGTCTGCTAACCACAGTAGCCACCGCCTGTGGTGTTTTCACTTTATTTTTCCGGCTTTAGAAGAAGCCTTAATTACCTTAATCAATAATATTCTAATAAGAACTTTTATCAATTACTTTTGAAGGCTATTATCTGTTAAAGCCTAATTAAGTTTAACAAGAACTACTTGCCACGAATACTTTATCCAATCAAGAAAATGACATTTAAAAAATAAAATAAACTCCGTTCGAATCCAATAAAGGCACTGCAAGTCATTCTAACACCAACGTTATAATTAATCCACTTCTGATGCAGTGGCGGTTTGTCTGGGCAGGGAAGGTAGGCTGAGCCTGCCCAAAATTCTTCACCTTAAGAACTCTTAATGCATAACTCTGGCATCCATTTATTTAACCCATACTTAATTAGCTACGTCAAACTTTTTATATTAGTTCATAAAATTCCTCTACAGTTACTACTTTAGTACTGTTAACATATTTAATCCTTTTCATTATTTTCTGGCAAGAAGGGTTCGGCAAAAGGTAAAATTGCTTCCCAACAAACCAACCTCGCTTTCCTGCCGCATAAGCCTCTGCGCGAGTAAATGTATCCTGTTGTCCGCTTGATAGGCTATTTTGGATTTGTCTTACACACGCTACGACGCTACGTACAAGCAGTAAACTTCAAAACGAATGCCCTGCTCCATACAACTCCAGCAGGCCAGTGAATTGTGTAGTCAAGTTTAGTAAAACCTCGTACATGAATTGTCCTTATTTCCAATACATTTTAAAATTCTAGCTCTGTTATCTAGTGCGATAGCACAATTTCGTACTAAATAAAGCTTGGCTATCAACCTTCCAATATAGGCTTGTTCTCCACAGCCTAATGGATGGCAGGGAAGATGACGGAATAGTTTCACCGCCATTGTCTTTAGTTGTCAGATTACGTGATAGGAAGGCATACACATGATCTGCCGGAAATGTCTTAAGTGTTTGCAGGGCGTACTGCGTTTCTGTACCGTACAGTTGGAGGCATTCGAAAAAAGATTTCCTCTTTTTACTAGTCTTTAATAACAAAAATATTTTATTGTCACTGTATAAATGACATTAAAATGGTAGCATCAGCTGGTTGGTAGCATTAATTTTGTAGCTGTTGTAATACTATTTTTTGTAATCGAGCCGCTATTCTATGCAGAGTATCTCACGTGATACTTGTCAGTATGAGTGAGCTTATTTTTTTAACCAATGATAAATTCGTAAAACTTGTAAACGTAATTGTTTACGTTAAATTATCACCCAAAATAAGCATTTCTCTTTTTGTAAACAAACGCCCCATTTTAAATACCCCCACCCCACCCAACATATTCACAGACCTAAGAAGTTTAGCCTGCCCACTTCGTAGGACCAACAGCCGCCACTGTTCTGATACCAATATTATGCTTGCAGTTTGGCTAAATAATCCAAACTACATGCACATGACAGGAATGACCAATATTGAACTTTATGTAACAGATATCTGTGAATCGTAGACGGTTTAACGGTTATAATTGCTCGCGAGTAAGAAACGGCTATTCCAATATCGAGGGGGTGGAGGGAAACACGAACGCGC
>JAHWFP010040713.1:22260-66663 GCA_023313725.1 Lithobius niger
AAAAAAAAGCCAGCTGTAGGGTGTGGGGGAGTGTTGTTAGCTCCCCCAGCAGCCCTGGAAACCATTTGTGGTACATCACTGCCAATATCAGTGGAGTATGTTTCACATATTCTCGAGAATTGATTTTGCACAACGATATTTTTGTGATCACGCTGCCTCGAATTAAATAATCTTTTATTACACTTTCTCTATAAAGAAGAGTGGCCCTTTAGCTGGGGGGCCTGGGGCAATTACCGCTGTTGACCGCCTACAAATCTGGCCCTGGCAGCCATAGAAAAAGCATACATAACCAGTGGTGTAACTAGTGGGGGAGGGGGGGGGGGCAAAGGGGCGATTCGCCCCCTCTGTGAGATATTGAAAGCTTATTCGGCAAATTGGCCAAGTCACTTTTTCCATAGCTGAAAAATTATGTACCGTCAGATGGCTACATTGAGGTCAAAGACGCAACTTTCATCTTAGCTAATTTATACTTCTGTTTCTCCTTTAAAGTAACCAGGTAACAAATGGAAATAGGAAAATCAGTAAAGATAAACAGTAAGAATTACTAACTCCATGTTTTGCTTAAAATTCCCAACATTTCTAACAAAGTATCAGTGTTTAAAAATTAAGAATCTAGTATGTAAAACTGAAAGATTTACATTACAATATTTTTTTATGCGATAATACAGTCAGCAAAAATGTTTTCAATGGCACTTTACAAGCCCAGAAAATGTCGGAAAATAGCAAAAATGCATCAGCTTTCGGGGCTCTTATTCGGTTCTTCCTCCACACCATTCGGCTAAATGCCTAGTGTTGCCCCCTCAGTACATAACCCTAGTAACGCCACTGAATGCGCTTCATGTAAATTCCTGAACGGAACTTCCGGGTTGGAAACTTCCTGTGTACGAAGGCCGACCGAAGGGGAGAGACGTTCCGTAATACCAATGTTTGTGTTTAAGATAAAACTTTTTTTTTCTAAGATGAGTGTATAAAACACGCTATTCGCACGAGTCTCGTAGGTTTTTAAGTGTATTTCAAAGTGTCAGTAGCCTAGTTTCCTTTCCGTACCGTCGGAACGAAAGGTTTCCGGATTGGGCCATTCCTCCCCGTAGGTGGGGGCCTAGCATAGTACGAGTTTTTTTTTCTCGTTAGGCTAGAAAGAAAAATGTCGCAGGTTGTAAATGTGCCCGTTTATGCTGGTTGAAATTGTGTTGTGTACGGGAATTTTTTAAGTCTGGTAATGTGTCACATGGTGGAGCAGGAGTTGTGTAGACCCCCGTAAAAGTGTTAGATTATCAAATAGTGTGGGTTATCAAAATTAACCCACTGTGACGTGTGGGTTTTCACCTTAACCGTTTATAACGACTACACTTTTAGCATGGGGATGATGTGTCAGCGTGACGTCACCACCGTGTATTTAACTATAATAACACTAAATATGGAGAAGCAATAAAGACAACAGTTGGTTTACTTATTTACAGCCAGGTTTAATATTCAGTTGACTTACTATTATCCTGCTATTAGCTACGATGCAATAATCCAATTACCATTCAAAATGATATAAAAAATACTGACGTTCGAAAATGGGCCAGGTTGGACAACTTATTTATGGACTTAAGGTTTAAAAATACCCATTGGCTAATATATACAGGGTGGTCCACAAAAAACTGACGACCCAACTTTTCAAGTCCAAGTTTTCTAGTTAGCACCCCTCAGAACCAGGAGAGGACAGAAAGCAAATCAATGAAAACTGGAAGATTTGTCCTCTTCTGGGTCTGAGGGGTGCTAACTAGAAAAGTTGGACATAGGGTCGCCAAGATTTTTGTGGACCACCCTGTATCAATATATTAAAGATTCTATAAATTCGTCTATATTATGTTAATAAATAAATGATACTTATTCTGGCTCAGCTTAATCATAGGACCTGGCTTTCATTGAGTTAGCTGGCTTGTGAATTGATATCTGAGCAAGACTACTTAGCCACACATTTGCCTAGTAGAACCTGGGCTAAGACTTTGTTCCACTTCTTGTTTCTGTCTTCTTTTTATTCCCTTGGCTAAATAGACTAGGTGGAATATTCTAAGAAATCTATTTTCAGCTCTTTACATTATTTTACAAGAATTTGATTACGCTTTGTGTTTCAAGCTTCTGAGAATCTTTAACACCTCCTGTATTAACTTCCCTTATTTCATTGCTGAATTTCTATGGAATTCTTGTTACAGGTTTCTAGTCGTCCATGAATAAGCTCTCAACACCTGCTGTTGCCATCTGTGGGATTTCCCCTCTTTTTTCTCTCTCTCTCTTTCACAGTAAGGTAACAAACGATGTTTCTCTTTCTCGTCACAACATGCTTGGCTTCTTAGGCTCCCTTTTAAGTGCTGGGGATTTCCACGATTCTATAATAAATTGTTTTAAATTAAACTAAATACATATTTATTAGTATGCAAAATTAATTAATATTCATGACAACTTATGTAAATACTTATTAATAGTACAAATTTGTAGTAAATAATGACGTACCAGAATCATTGCTCATCACGTGAAGCGCAGACAACTTCCCAGGTGCGAGATAGCCCAGTCAATGGACACTGAACCAAAAAAAAAAACATGGCCTGTACAGGTCAAACAGTGTACTACAGTTATTCCACCAGAGTAAGAAACTAAACGAATAATTCTCTTAATTGCCACTAATGTTCAAACAATAAACTGTGGTGGCAGAAGTAACCGCAGTACATAAAAAATGTATGTGGTACCTAAACGTAAATAGTTGAAAAACTTAGTGATGTAACGGATCGTATTCTATTTTACATCTAAGAAACATTTTCGTAAAAAATAAAACGTCGACTTTGGTTGATGCGCCGTGACTGATATTAATGTTTGTCCTACAACAATCGTCTGCTTTCACGGCTAGTTACTTTCAGGAAGTTTGTGATGAATCGTTGGGTAACAACTGCTTCATCCATCGAGGCGGAGGTAGAAAATACCATTAGTACAAACACTAAATGACCAATGAGTGCATTTGGCGACATTTGTAGACTTTTGTCATTTGTGCAAAAAGGAATTATAAATTTAAGCAAGAAATCACTGTCGTATAACTAAGCAATATTATGCAAGTTGGAAGATTTTATTTTAAAGTTGATTTTTAAAGGCGTTGGTATATTCTCATTTCAAATACAACTTCAGCGTAGTTTGAGTATCGATTAATTTTCTTAACCACTAGCGTCACATTCCCAAGCTGATAAAAATACTTCACTCAAATGCTCAGGATGCAACTCGTGATTGAGAATAACTACACTTCCATTATATTACTTCTGATAAAACGTTGAAACTAAAATATCGTTTGCGCAATAAAGCACACATTTCATCTGGATCGTGCCCAAAACAAAAAGTGCTGTGGAGCATTGCAGGGACACCAATGATGGAGGGAGGCCTGGTAGGCAGTTTTTTTCTCTCTTTTTGGGTATCAAGCTTTAAATTAAACACATTTAAGCTAGAATTTAAGTAGGGCTGGTACTTTCCGGTTTTTTAGTTATCCGTTTATTTTTCCGGTCGGTTACACGAAAACCGTTTTTCCGTTTTCAGCAAAAAATAACAGCTAAAAGAATTTCACCCCTGTGTAATACATTATTAAAAAACAAAGCTGAATAAAAATATGATTCAGGCCTTGGTAAGACAAGCACAATTATTGACTACATGTTGCATTTGGGGATTTAAACTAGAAGAAAGTTGACGTTGATAAATTTAAGTACTTACTTTATCAAGAATTTTGACTTTATGTAGCTTTAAAATTTCTACAAGATGGCTTAGGCCTATTTACGATAACGTAAGCCAAAAGCAAAACAACAAAATTTAACGTTTTCGTTAATGTTCCATTCATTTCAAATTATGAACCAGAAAAATTAGCATGTTTGCGTTTTCGGGTAGCAACGCATTTCGTTTATGTGTTATGCTTTCCTGCCGTTCGCGCTAGGTATAGACGAGTCCACTTCTCCATGAAGCGGGGAGGGCAGATGCTGGCCAGCTTGCCTTTCACTGCCTTGTGTACGCGGTGGCGATCACCAGTTTGTTTCGAAGAAAGTAAGCAGATTCAATGGGACAACACGCCCATGCGGATTATTTTGTAAATAAGCAGCCCCCTACCCACCGCGGTTTTCTACTTTCACTGATTTTGAGTGTTTGGATTAGTAGGCCTAAATTATGACACTTGGGTATTTTTGGCTCGTTCACCACGGTTTTTGAATGGTGCACGCATCAAACGTTTTTCGGATATAGGTTTTATAAACCGTGTAACCGAACGTGGAACGGTTTCCGGTTAACCGTGTAACCGATCCCAGCCCTAATTTAAAGGTAGTATTTTTGTAGAAAATTAAAATTGCCCTTTAAACAAATGGTAGCGGAAGTTATATTGCACTCATCTAGAGATGGATGTTGGCTGTGCATTTGTTCCCATACACTTAGTGTGATATGATCGTTGTCAGTTTGGCAACACATTAAGAATTTACTGACACAATGAAAGACTCGAAATATTATAAGGTAAATAAACAAAAAACTTGATACAAAATAAAGGTCGTTCGTGTCCATGCTAGAAAGGGACCACATTATTTGTAACTGCAAGTAAAGCAGAAAAAACCATTTCCATTGTTTTGATGCCTAATACGCCCTTACTTGCCACATGTTCGTCAATGTGAAAAACTGCAGGTAGCAGATGAAAACTCAAATTCCGTTGACAAGGCTGTTAGGTTTACACCAATTCTGGTTTGTTCATATTCGGCACACAACAGGAAATATTATGAAATTTTTCATTGTTTTAGCAGACAAGCCACACTTACATGCTTATTGAGATCTCAAACGTGCTTATCCACCTTACGGGCAGTTGGAAATCATAAAAGTATTTGTTTTTTTAAACTACCATCAAATTTAACTTTGTAGCTGTTGACCTCCAATGCAGATTCCAGTCTGTCGGCACATAAAGTCATAATCGCAATTACATTAATCATGGTTTCCATAAAAACAACACGAAACACTTTTGAAGTATGTTTTATTTTGTCACTTAAACCGTATACATAGCTTATCGTGGCCCGGATGTACCACCGGCAAACAAAGCACAAATAAGAATGATCCGACAACCAAATTTCTTAAATTGTCTACACACATTTTACTGTGAATATACAGGAATGAGACTTGGAAGTTCCCTGGCAAACATGCTTTAATACAAAGGCACTTAACATTAAGGCACTTGCTCAAGTCCATTTGGTTGTCGGCCATTTTAGTTCAAACAAGATTATGAATGCTGACTAGAATATAATAACGAAATACACAATAAAAACAAATAACTTGAGTGCCATGATGAACAACAGAACTATTCAAACGGAATGAGGTTGTCTTATGAATTAATGAATATGACCGGAGTTTGCAAGATGGTCTGGTTCACGTAGCCCATGCTAACTTCGACTTTGCTTTTCACATTTCATATAATTAAGCTAAAACATGTTAATGTATTGCTTGAAGTTTTTCTAAAAATGTGATAATGATGTTTTGATATGCTTACTTATTCTTCAGGTGAAAGTTTATTAAAGTGTGTGTTGTGTATATGTGTATATACATATATATTTTTTTCAGTTTAGAATATTTTGTAATTTTTTTGGGGTTTTGTTTTCTTATTTCATTAATTGAATTTGCAGCAAAAGCTTAAAGTTAATAACTAATCACATGGTGCAAAAACTGGGCTTGTAAACCAGATAAAAAGCGGGGTGGACTATATTAAATATTTGTTAAAGAGGCAGAATGACATCAAGTAAGGTAATGACTAACAATTATGCCAATCCAACATACATAACTAATACTAGTTACTGCATATTTCTTCAGCATCTTAGCAGCATTAATATGGGCAGGCAAAACAGCAGTGCCAATTCTAAAATAATTGCTCCAACCATGGTTACAAGAAAGAAAAATGGTAAGCCAGTAGTGTTCGCACATGCTTTTCATGAACCTGGCGCAATGGATGAATGTTTCATTAAATAAAAAATACTGTAAACCATTCAACACTTAACTGGCCATCAATACTTCTTAAGTCCCTGGGATCTAACGAGAACACCAGAGTGATGATTTCTGCAGAACTCTATTACACAGATGGTTTGCAGGAGTGTTCAAATGTTCACATTTAATTTGCTTCATTAGAACTTATTTTGTTGTATTCAATGTAAGTAAAAGGGTGAAAATGCCAGATTTGGTTTTGCTGTTCTGCCACCCGTTCATTGAAAGAACATTCTGCAAGAACTTGATGCTTGGCATGATAACAGTCCTCTACAGAAATGCGGATGCATTTCCCAAACTTGCTTGCTAGTATTGTTGCCGACAATGTGTTAGGGATCAGTTTTAAATTGAAACTTAAAAAATTAAAATTATGTTTTTTAAACGATACTTTCTAGCACTACCCTATGGGTTAAGAGTTTAAATTACCAATACTTGTAAACTTCCTTCATGTAACAATAAGTAAATAAAAAGAAAATTTTAAAAATAGAATTGGGGAATTTTTCATGACCAAATGTCATAAAAAATTGCCTAATTCTATTTTTTAAATTTTCTCTTTATTGAACCTCAGCTAATTGAACTTTTCTCAAGAGTAAAATTAATAACGTAAACTGTTAAACACTCAATTAAGGTTACTTGTTTGGGAGAGGACTGTAAAAACTTTTAAAAGCTGTCATGTTTGCAAGAAATAAATAACAACTTGTGACCGCTGAATTGTCTGTTTCATCTGTGCCTCATAATAATATTACAGTTTGGCATGTGAAATATGTACGAGGCAGCAGACACTTTGCTGTATTAAAGAGCACTAAATAACTCAGGAACTTTAAAGAACTAAACACGTTATACCTTAATAACACACATAAACATTGGTAAAGCGGCCATTTCAACAATTGCCTACTATCAACTAGCAGTGTCATTACAAATTAATTCCAAATCACAGCTTTTAAAATTTAGTAATAAATAAATTTTTTTCGTACGTAGCTGCTCTTTGTACTTAACTGAAAGTTGTGCTGCTTGTAACACCGTTTCCAGTACATTTACGATCGTAAAATGATTTTAGATCAGGATTTCTATCACAATTTGGGTAATTGCTAAGCACTTCTCATGAGCAAAATAAATACACTATACAACAACGTAAAATCTGTGTAGGTGCGAACGACTAACTGCGTATATACTTTACTTTTATGCTTGCATGCCATGATGCCAAAGAAAAGGAGTATCGACCAAATTTAAAAAAAAAATAGCGAAAAATGAAACTAATGTAAGGGTTAGAATAAAGTGAATTTTTTTTTTACCGAATGAAGGAATAGAAGATATCTCAGCGGAATGGAGACGGGCATGCTACCTGTTACACAGTTTATCGTTGGCTAGAAAGTACTTTGTTGTCAACTATACTTTGAGTATTGCACGTAGTGTTGAAATGACCGGAGATCTTTACGCAAAAAAGCCAAGAATAACAACGCTATAATGTTGATAAATGTCATACAACAAGTAAAATAGGATTACATATTAACAGTAACAGGAAATCGACGTGGTCTGTTCACAAGCACTTTAAAAACTACTCACACCCAGCTCCTTATCAACTACTTACAGATCTAAAAAGAACAAGGCCAATTTTTGGGTTTAAAAAGAATGAACTTACAGAAAACTTCCGTGTTGTCATGTGTGACTAATGTAAAAATATGCTTTTTTTACATCATGGAAATTTGCGCCCTTGGGGCCACACTATATTATTTTAATGAAGATGGGGTTTTTCCAAGACTTGCATAAAATACAAGGTCGTGTGATAGGATGTAATTTGAAAATGAGCTGAAGGAAAAAAAATCACTTTTCAAACTTAAGCTAGAAATTATTACTGCTCAATAAGCGCCATTTTTTAAAGTCACTGACAGGTTCGTTAATCAAGCAGCAAAAGCAACCAAACACTTGTCATGTCATTAATATGTGGCGTTCAATTTCATGAATAGTTTTAGCCATTTAAAGGGGCTTTGTCAATGTGATGTTTCAGATTTAATGATTGCAGAAGCTATTTTCACTAGGCATACCATCAATTTTTAACAATTTAGTATTTATTCAAAGCTACGATTCGTGTTTCTCAGGAGGTGAAAACCATTTTTTTTTTAAACATGCCGTTCAAGTATTTTTTTTTTCCTAAACTAATACTGACTTCACGTAGTAGTTTCGATATTTAGCAAGACAGAATGCTACTGGTTTGCTAGTACGTTGATCTTAGATTGATCTACATCAGCGGCCAATACTACCAATCATAAATAAATTATTTTCTGATGACACGAGCCAAAATGTACATTCAGAATCAATGTCTGTTTGTATGCCATAAGGTGGCAGAATTTCCTTTAAAACAAGTTGCTTTTTTTGGCTGAAATAGATACAGAGCCTGACCGCTTAGTGACTTATGAACTACCACAAATGAATTGTCATTGTACAATATTAGGACCGATCTTAGATATTCATGTCACAGTCAGTTTTCTCTTTGTAAAAGGTACTCACTTGATCACACTAAAACCAGATGGCCACCACATTTGGCATCTTGGCCGAGTAAAAAATAAAGAACTGCAAAGCTGTTCCATTATCCTAATATTATCCTTACATACCTTATCAAGGCAACGGTGTAAATTAATGAGACAATACACCAAAGTAAAAACTGCTCTTCAACAGATAGCACTTAAAAAATACAAATTTGATCGTAAAATTGAAGACCCAAAGATATTTGGGTCTGTTAAAGGGCCAAAATGTCACTCCTTGAATTAGACAACCAACTAAAATCCTTCGGCTGTTATTAAACACATTGCCGCTAACTAAACACACCATGAACAAAATATATAATATATTGCCACACTTTGTAAAGCCTCCACTATCATGCTGTACAGTGGTTTTCCCCAATGAATTGAGCTAGCAAATTGGCCATGCATGGTTTTGAAAATTAAGTATTAGTTTTAATTTTTTTTTCCAAAAATTGGGAAGATTCATGAATCTAACCATAATCCACCAAGCCTGCAAATTTTAGGCTGGTCTATCCCAATAACGACTACTACTTTAAAAAAAAGATACAACTTAAGGTTAAGTTTAAAAAGACCAAAAGACCAAATTAAAACCTATTCCTATTTGATAAGACTACCAAAGACTTGAATACCAAAAAATGATAGAACAACTGGAGCAACGGGAATTTAAATATATCCAAATACACACAACTTCAACAGGGTAAATACCATTCACAGTTGTCTAGAAAGAAAACCAAAACAAAACAAAAACAAATAAATAAACTCTTGTTTCACTGTACAGTTACATCAGGGGGCATGACACATGCTTGTTATTAACACTCCATTTTTCTTTCTTTTATGAATTTAGAATTGGAAAAAAGTAGGCCATTGATGGTATTTTAATTAGCAATTCGTGCAGCGGCCAATAATTACGCATTTTGACGTATAAAACGTTGCAGGATTGCATGTAGATACAGGGTGACTAGAAAAGGAGAATTTGCAAAAAAAATTCTCTTCAAAAAGACAGGTGGGGAGAGTCTATTTAAAAAAAAAGTTAAAAAGTGCCTGCAACACCTGTGTAAAAAGAAAAAGAGTAAAAATAAAAAATAAAACCACCACAAAATAAAACTTGCTAGGTTGAAGGACCGTGCTCACTCAATAAATCTGCGTAGTAGTTACGTAGGCTGGTGGAGGGCCATCGAAGTATCCATGGTCATAAGCTGCAAACAAAATTGACATGAATTACTTTAAGGAATTCTTATTTTATGCCCATGAAATTCTAGGTAATAAATTATGATCACACAAACAAAGCAAACATATCTAAAAAACCAACAACAGGTGTTACTATGGTTGTATTGAGGCATCGTAGGAAAATTACACAAAAACTAAACTTCACACATTGAAGATCAACACTTGAATTTCGGTGAAAAATAAGTCTTGTCTAACAACAGTCCTGCTTTCTGCTGTTCACCTTTTTCAGAAGCGATGGTAACAAACAAAACTTCACTTAACACTTTGGAGCCTGACGTAATGTTTTGCACATGTCCGCTGGTCCTGACCATATTAGCGTATTACAAAAAAAATCAGAACTCTTGTTAGTTTTTCACCAATTAACACAATTTTTTTTGAGATGGCAGATAAAAAAGTTCACACTTTTTGGAAACTTAGGTTAAAATAAAAAACAAAATTATTTCTTTTTGCAAAAAATTAGGCGGAAAACGAAATATTTCCGCGACAAAAGTACAACGGAAGCATACTAGTGACAAACAAAGTAGCTCAAGTCTGAAATAAACACTCAAAATTGGCCGTAATATTTCTTCACTTAATCCCTTTCTGGCACAGAATTCGAGCCTCTCTGTGGCATGTTACTTTCAATAAAATCGCCAAGTTTCATTTTCGTCTGACAACGGGTATTCACTTCAAAAAAGGCGCTCCAGCTAGAACCCTAAAAAGACTAAAATTGCAGGTCCTGCACCTGCTTAATTTTAGTTTATATTGCCTAAACGAAAATATACGTTACCCGTTTTTTCTCCTTTTGAGCTACAATTCCCCTAGAAGCTTGAAAGTTGGCTTCCCAGCTGAGCTTGTACTACTGCGCATGCGCAGGATTGGGCTGGCTATATATACTCGGCGCAGCCGTCCGATGGCATTATTTCTCCTAACCCAGAACCTAGACCACGGAGGGGAGGCCTGGGTGGGACGTAAGGTAATGTATATTTTCGGTTAGGCAATAAAAAGACTAAAATATCAGGGCCTGCACCTGGTTAATTTTAGTTTTTATTGCCTAAATGAAAATGTACATTACCTTTTTTACAGCAGTTTCCCCATATTTGAGCTTAATTCCCTAGAAGTTTGAAGGTTGGCTTTCCTGCTGGGCTCGTAGTTCTGCGCATGCGGGGTCAGTCTATATAAGCAGACTGCACAAGCCGAACCACATCATTTCTCCCTATACCAGAACCTAGTTCATGGCGGGGAGGTTGGGCGGGATTAAAGGTAATCTATATTTTCAGTTAGGCAATAAAAACTAAAATCAACCAGGTGCAGGCCCTGGTATTTAGTCTTTTTATAGCCGATGAAAATATACATTACCTTTTTTATAGCAGACTTTGTCACCTAGGAGGAGGGACTAGGATGGAGCATCCCGCCTTACGAGCCAGCACCCCCAAGGAACCAGTCCCGGAGAAGACAACCTTAAGTCCAAAACCATACTCACGGCGGAACATGATAGCCTGTTTAGTAGAGGCCAAGGTTCAAATGTATCGCAAGAGTGAGAGGTTAAGGATGCGAACTGTATTGTAGATTTTCAGGTTGGAGAAAGACGTCAGTTCTGCATTAAGGGGTCTTACATCCTGCACGGGGAAAAGGTAAACAAGTGATCTCACATAAAACCTGCTTACCTTGATGGGAAGAACAGTCGATGTTTCAATACTGGAACAGGAACGGGTGGCGACAGACGGCAAAGGAACGTGGTGACCATGAGGGAACCGGGTTGATGGGCTAGATCCAACCGCGAGTCTGGTAGGGAACGAACGTGGCAACGGTGAGATGCGTTGCATCGTCTTCTATGCTTCCACCACTGTGTTGTAGAATGTTTTTATGTTGTGTTAAGATGCATAGTGACGTAAAGTAGGATGGCCGGAAGGAATAATATGGTTACGGCAATGTGGAAAGAATTTGGCGCAGACACTGTAGTCCGTGGGTCACTTGTGTGATGAAGAGGCCCGCGGAATAGATGCTTCGCGGGTCCGAAACGAAGAGTTGGTGGGGCAAGATTTTGTTACTGTAAGATGCAAAAGCCAAAAGCCGCTCCCCTGGCTCGTGAACGGCATGGGGAACAAGGAGGATCCCGTGAAGGAATGGCAGAGTGCGAATTGGTGGCATGAAACACCGGGACGAAGCTGGGTGGATCGGCATACTCCCAGACTGAATAGCTGGAAATGGCTGATGTATGGTGTATCGCAGCGTCAGTCCATGTAAGTAACCGTGCTTCGGAGGAAAAAAGTGGCGGGTCAGAAGTAGGAGCGAGATGTGATGAAGCGGTTGCAGAAGGCTCTAGGAATGGTGAAGGTAACGGCAAAGAAGCGGCGTTGCACAATTCGGCAACTGAGGGGGATGGTTCCTGTGAAGAGGAGGAAGGAACTGTTGGCGAACGAAATTGAGCGGATGATGGAGCGTTAAGCAACCGAGGAGTGCGCGAACGAGCACAATAGTAGACCCTCCATGGAGGGGAAGTGGGAATTGAAGAGACCCAACGATGGCTGTTCTTGAGTAAGTTGTAATTCACACGAAGAGTGTGGTATTTTCTTCGTACCACCTAAAGTTCATTACTGTAGGCTTCGTTGGTTGCTCGTAACAACACGTTTTCTGCTTGGATGTCATTGTTAACTTCGGCAGAGGCTTGAAGGGTTGAGAGCACTACGTCGCAGGCACAAAGGGAGGAAAGTTCCGCAGCAAATCATTCAGTGAAGGAAAGTACAAAGCCTATATTAAAATCCAGGTTCTCGAGTTCTCGGGCAGAAAGATGGATACCGCGGAGGAGGGCCTCTCTGAGGACTGTAGCCGATGGGAACGGTGCTGCTGGTGGTGAAGCTGGTATAAGCGGCGTTGGAGCTGATGTAGGAACGCCGATAGAACGAGACGGAGGAACCGAGAGACATACTTGCTTCGGTTGTGCTGATTTCCGGGAAGCGAAAGGCAACGTGGCCCTCTTAATGCGCACTGGTTTGTAAGTTGATTGTGGTGCATCACTGGAACCGGGAACGGCAGGATCAGCAAGTTGTTGGGGATGTTGCACTGAGTGTTGAGTGTCCACTTGGGTACACTTGGGAGAAGATTGAGAATGGCGAAGTGCCCTTTTCTGAGCCGCACGGATTGAGCGTTGACGAGTGTAGTTGCTTCTTTCTGATGACGACCCATTTTGATGGTGAGATGGTAGGTAAGGCAGACCTTGCACTTCTTCTGAATGCAGTCACATTCCCGATGCTTCTGGCAACAGGGATGAGGGTCGAAATGTGTGGTCTTGCCAAAGAATCCGAGGCAACGACAAGGCTTGGGTGAGGGAACATTGGGAACTGGAGGCAGCGGTTCCTCAGATGACGAGGAGTCGGACATGTTGTTTGCAGAATCAACGAATGACACGGTGAAGCGCAGGAGATAATGACGCGTGGCAATCAGCAACCTAGGTCGCGTCGGGATCGTAGAAAACGTGCTGAAGCAGAATAGGTGAGGTAGGGAACGAGATGTCGTTCCCCTCTTTTTTATTTATTTATTTATTTTTTTTAGATAGGATGGTAATGAGATGTGGAGGTTGTAGCAGGCAACTGTGATATAACGGGGATCGCAGAGGTCGCAATGATGAAGAGAAAGGGGTCAGCAATTGGAAAGGAAGCAACCGTAAATGTCAGATTCCTCTAAAAGGCAACCGGGAAATGGAGGTAATCGAAGGTGTGGTTGTAGAAAAAAGAGCGAAAACGGAGATTCTTCTGGGACTAAATAACGGCTAAGTTTTTTGTAATTCATGGAGAAAGATGGGAACCGTGGAGGTGGTAGGGAACTGGCAGGCAACCTGGAGTCAAGGTGTAATGTAATGGGAATCGTGGAGTCAATCGGGAACCGCGGTCGGATTTGTGGTGGTAGAGGTGTGTAGACACATTGCCTGAGGAGTGCTGCCCACGGGCAGGGTCTTCATGTACTTAAGTAAACAACCTGTGGTGTTGACGGGACAATGGTGTTGAAACAGTTTGAATTTGTTTAATCAGTTTATTTCAGTTTTTTTTTTTATTCTTGAGAGATCGTGTTGTTATAAAAAATCAGGAGGGGAACGTGGATTCGGCGGGGTGATGTGGTCTGTGCAAGATGGAGAATCGGTGGATGAACAGGAGTTTGGCATGATCATTTCTTTAGGGTTAAGTGCCGGCGGGAGACGTGTAATACCAGCACTGATGGCTTGAGGGAATGGAGAAGACGTGGAGACCGAGGTTCGAGAAGCGGGGGGGGGGGGGGGGATTTGATCCCCCGAGAAGAGTGTAGGTAACGTCAATTCTATCGTCCCAATCTTCAGAGCATAGTAAATTGTTGCCGGGAACCGGGGGAAGAGGCGCAGAAATGATGGCAGAGCAACAGGGAACCGGTGACGCGGATGCGATACAGAACGTGCGTTGAAAGACGGGAAAGGGAACCGGTAGAGCATTTGCAGAAGGCAGACTGAACCTTGGTGAATGTGGAGAGTCGGTTCCCAGGTGAACCGAGGTAACCAGCAAGGGCACGATCGGTAGAGCTTGGGAACGTGGCGACAAGCTGAGTCTGAGTGCTGGACGGGAACGATAAGAGGCTAGACCTCTTGGACGGAAGGCCCGCCTGTTTGCTTCTGAGGGGAAAGTAGAGACAAGATGCGGGAAAGTAGATGATGGCAGACCACGAGGTGGGCGTAGGACGATGATCCGGGACGACGGGTTCCGTCCATGTCTGCGTGGTGCCGCTTGAGAAATGTGAAGACGGCGGATAGGTAGGGAACCGGTTGACTGAGAGTAGGTAGAGTCCACGAGAGGCGGAACGGCAACCAGCAAGAACGTTGGAGGCAACCGGGGAACCGGGTCTTGATGCATCCATGACGCAACCGAAGGGAATCGACGGGACGTTCCTCTTCTATCTTCGGGAAAGCTCAAGGGTGATCACGCGAGCGTGAGCGCCCTAGGACAAATGATGTGGTTCGGCTTGCGCAGTCTGCTTATATAGACTAACACAAGCTTGCACATGAGCAGAACTATTACGAACCCAGCAGGGAAGCCAACCTTTAAACTTCTAGGGAATTAAGCTCAAAGGGAGGGGGGAGGGGGAAACTGCTATAAAAAAGGTAATATATATTTTCGTCGGCTATATTAAGACTAAAATTGGAGGGCCTGCACCTGCTTAATTTTAGTTTTTATTGCCTAACCGAAAATATACATTACCTGATTTAAATAGCAGATTTCCCCTTTGAGCATTATTTCCCCTAGAAACTTGAAAGTTATCTTCCCTGCCGAGCTCGTACCTCTACTGCGCATGTGCGAGGCTGCTTATATAAGCCTTCGCACAGCGGTAATTGACATCATTTCTCCTCCTTTCAGAACCTAGCTCATGGAGGCAGGCATGGGTGGGAATGAAGGTAATGTATATTTTCAGTTAGGCAATAAAAACATCAAATTTCCAGGTTACCTGGTTAATTTTTGTTTCCATTGCATATTGAAAAAACACATTTCCCGATTTTTAGCATTCTCCTTCTCCTATGCTGTTTCTACTAGAGATAAGTCGAGAGAGAGCAGCAGAGCTCACCTTTTCGACACCTCTATCCTGCCCAAATGGCAACGAGAGGGGAGGAGGGCGGGAAGCCAGGTAATGTATTTTTTCGATAGGCAATAGAAACAAAAATTAACCAGGTAACCCTGGAATTTTGATGTTTCTACTTGCCGTGAAATAATCCATTACCCAATTTTTAGCATTCCCATAGACTTCGTCAAGGCGGCGGGTGCCATTTGATCGGAGTTCCCTAAGCTAGCGGCCGGCCCCTGTAACACAAAGTGGATTTACAGTGCGTCCAAGGGTCAGAGTATTCTGTGGGCCGCGATAAATGGCCCGTCGGCATGATGGGACATATCCCGGAGATAATGGGACGTGAAGACGGTAGGATGGTGCCAAGAGGCAAATTCCATGTCTGTAATGGAAATATTGCTGAAATGCGCCCAAGATGTAGAAATGGCACGAAGTTCGTGCGCCGTGACTTTGATATCTTCTGTGACGCAATTGATGTCCATGGCCTCATAGGCCTGGAGGACGACGGTTTTAATCCAAGAAGCAATCATCCGCGCAGAAGTGATCCCAGTCTTACTGTTGAAGGGGAGAAAGAATTGAGCGCGGTCTCGCCTGATAGGAAGGGATGCTTTCAGGTAGAAGCGGATGGCTCGGACAGGACACAGAGTATGTTCTTGGTCATCCCCTAGGTTTAGAAAGCTACGGAATTATGAATGGGTGCGTCCGTTCAGTGGGTTTCTGGGTTTTCGCCCTGAAGGAAGAGGGCCGGGGTGAGAGTAACACCGCGGAAGTCTGGCAGAAAAAAGCAGTCGCGTTCCCTTGCAGATAGGGCTTGTAGTTCGCTACAGCGAAGACAAGCGGCCAGGGCAACCAGAAAAACGGTCTTCCTTGTGAGGTGGCTGAGTCGTGAAGAGGCTAAAGGTTCGTACGGCGAGGCCATTAAGGCCGTAAGGACGATGGATAGGTCCCAGTCCGGAAATCGTTTGGGGACCCGCGGACGATCCAACTGGAACGAGTGGATAAGCGATGAGATCTTATAATCCGTGATTAGGGCAGCATTCCCGGCAGCATTTAGTGCTGATCGATAGACTAAGATGGTGGAACCTCGCAATCCGTCTTTAAACAAGCCAATTAGGATTCGGAGGAGGGGGGGGGATTGATTGGATTGACCTGTTGTTGAGATACACCAATGAAACCACAGTTTCCAGTGGCTGTTGTAAACTCTCGTAGTGGAGGACCAGACGGCCCTGGAGGCAATGCGAGAGGCCTCGTCTTCAAGAATTCCTGTTGAGCGGAGGAGTCAGACGATAGTAGCCACCCGTGAAGCTGTAGCGAGGATAGGTTTGGATGGTTGAACCGACCCTGGTCCTGGGAGAGGAGGTCCCGTCGCGTTGGCAATTGATGCGGGGAGGCTATGAGGAGGGACAAAAGGAGGGGAAACCAGGCTGCGGACGGCCAATTCGGTGCAATCAGGAGAAACTGTCCGGAGCAGTTGGCGATCTTGCGGAGGACGAATGACAAGAGATGAGGTGGAGAGAAGCCATAAGCATGAAGATGGTTCCAGTCCAGAGTGAGGGCGTCCACTGCCCAAGCCCGTGGATCCGGAAGAGGGCTGACAAATAGTGGTAGTTTGTTGTTGAACCTTGTGGCAAAACAGATCCACCATTGGTGGATGCCATAGCTGGAAGAGGGCATGGCACAAGGACGGGTGCAGTGCCCATTCGCTGATCGGAAGCTTTTTGCGAGAGAGGGAGTCGGCTATGACATTCAAGGACCCCGGAATGTGGAGCGGTAGTATCCGAATCCGGCAGGCGATGCAGAACTGGCAGATCTCGGACGTGATGTGGTGGAGGGAGTGGGAGTGAGTCCCACCGCCCTTGCGGAGATAAGCTACTGCCGTTGTGTTGTCGATATGTATCTGGACAGTTTTGGAGGATAGGAAGCTCTGAAACCGGCGAAGGCCGAGGAGGACTGCGCGAAGTTCTAGATGGTTGATATGTTCTGTGGTGTCCGCAGGCCATAGACCGGAGGTCGTGAGGTTGCCGACATGCGCCCCCCATCCTAGATGAGAGGCATCGGTGAAAGGTCGGGGGAGGGCTCGTGTTGAGGAACGGACGCAGTCAAGTTCGTGACATCCATCCACCAAAGAAAGGTTATCATTGGGAAGGACGGGTCCCGGCTTCGAGGAGGCATTTTGAGAACAAGGCCCGAGTCCCCCCCCCATTGCGTCAGACGGTAGTGATGGAGGGGATGAGCCATCCACCTGCCATAGGGGACCAAGTCCGCGAAGGAGTCTATTGTCCCTACAGTAGAGGCAAGGTCTTGGAAGGTGTGACGCGGTAGTTGTAAAAACTGTCGAGCGGTTAGCAGGTGGGATTGGATCCGGTCCGATGATGGCGCAACCGTTCCCTGGAGGAGGTCGAAGGATACTCCTTGGAAGACGAAGCGCAGGGCCGGTGAGAGTCGGGACTTTGGAACATTGATACCGAAACCCAGCTGATGAAAAAGTGACACGCCGGTGTGTAAGTGGTCCAGTACCCCTTGCGAGGTCTGGTGAGGGAGAAGAGTCGTCAAGAAAGGCGAGTATGCGGATCCCCTGTTGGTGGAGACACGCAAGAACCGGTCGGAGGACGTAGGTGAAGATTCTTGGGGCTGCATTGAGTCCGAACGGCACACAAAGGTACTCTAAAACTGTGTTGTCAAGGACGAAACGGAATAGGTGGCGGACAGCAGCATGTAAAGGAATGTGTAGGTAGGCATCGGCGAGATCCAGTGACACTGTCCAATCGTTTACGCGGAGAGATTCGCGGATAGAGGCTACAGTCTCCATTTGAAAATGTGGATTGTCGATAAACCGATTGAGAGGCTTGAGATTGAAAATTAGCCGGATTCCACCGTTCTTTTTGTCGCATAGGAATATATCGCTGTAAAACCCTGGCGAGAAACAAAGAGGAACAACGCGGATTGCGTTTTTGTGGACGAGGGATAGTATTTCTAAACGTAAAGGACGCGAGGGACGAGACTGTCGATCCCACGGAGGATCGCCCACAGGAGGAGGAACAAGGAACTATGGTTTGAAGCCGTTAGTCACAATTGAACAAAGCACAGAATCGGCGGTAAGAACATGCCAGGCTTTGGCATAAAAACGGAGTCGTTCCCCTACGGCCTGTAGGGGAGGAGGAATGTCAATACGATTTGTGGTTCCTATGTTTGGAGTGTCGTCCGGATTCAAAGGATGATCGTCCCAGGGAGCGTCCTCGTCCGCGACCCTGGGTTTTGTAGTGAAAGGGCGACGCAGCCCGGGGAGATGGAGGGGGCGGACGTTCAACAGGTTTGACATAAGAGAAGATTCTAGAGGCGCGTCCGTCCTTGGTTGGTTCGATGGAGGACGTCTGGATCCTCTAGATTTGACAAAGCGCGGCTTCCGTGATATATCCAGGTCATGAGGAGCCACCTTCGGAATAAAACCCCTAAAGAGGCATTCAGTCTCGTGAATCGGCAGATTCCGGAGGAGGTGGCGAGTAGACGCATGGAGGTTAAGCGCAGTGTTCAGAGCAACCCCTCAAAGTAGCAAGGTGGAGTTGAAGAGCGACCTGGTGAACCAGTTCATTGCGTGGTAGGTGGCGAAACAACTCTTGCGGAAAACTTGATTAATGAGGAAGGTAAGCTGTCGAGTATCCTCAGGTGGGTCCGTATAGAGACGTTCACACAAAGCGTTAGCAGCAGTACTAATGACATCCGCCTATGAAGCGGCTTAAAGGCCGAGGCGGAGGATGCAGCCGTTGTCACAGAGGACGAAAACTGGGACCATGGTCCGCCGAGGGAGGTAGGGGGAAGAACCGAAATCTAACTTCGTATCGGCCGTGAGAAAATCCGATTGTGGATAGGTGTCGAAGTTACGGGGATTGCCGGTACCGTCCCCAATGGGCCGAAAGAAATAATTTTCTCGGCCCGGACGAGGCGGTGGATGGTCTTTGTCTAATTCTAGGGGAGATCCATTGCACAAGAGCATACCCCCATTCCAAAGGAGGGTGGTGAGTAACGTTGTTGATTGTCCAAGCAGGGGTGGTTGAAGAGGCGGCTGGTTCCAGAGACCGACGCCGTAACCTGTGGCCAGACCCCTGTTTTTGATAGTATCCGCCGCGGATGCGGTGGGCTTGTACAGGAAGCAGTCTGGGATTATCTCCTCCACCGTCCTCATCAAATTTGGACGCGGAATCTCGGAGGGATCAGGATGGTTATGGAATGGAGGCTCAGGCAAGCCAAAGTCCGACGGGTCAGGTGAATAGGACGGATCTTGAGTATCCGGAGACGGTGGTGACGCTGGTGGCGGTGCCAGCGGACGAGGCAGCGGATCGGTGGAGGACGGACCAGCGGACGCCTGAGAGCAATGACGCTTGGGGAGGGAAGCCAACCAAGCGGAGGTGTAGTCTGGTTCTTTACGTTTGAAGGGACGCAAGGATGAATCCATCAGGGAATGGACCTGTGAAGGGGTAAGCGGCTCATTGGTCTGCCTGGAGGCATTAGAGGATCGGGAGGAAAGATCCAACGGTAGGGCGGATGCGAACAAGGCAAGTTTGGCTGCCCCTTTCAGTGACTTGACTTGTAGCTTCAGATGTGCGTAACGCTCCTTAGTGCGAGCCAGCTTGGAGGACAGGGACCGGAGGTCCGACGCCGGTGGCGGCTGACCTCACGGGATTGGAGACGTGGCGGTGGTATTGCACTGCGGAGGAAAAGATTCCGACAGCAGCGGATTGGGAGGCGGAGGTTCCAACAAGTCTTGTTCGGTAGAAATTTAGAGCACCTCAACGTTCTCGGAGGATGGAAGAACAGGAGAAGCGGACAAGCGAGGAAGGGGGGGGTATTCCCTTGGCGTCCCCTTTGCTCGTGGCACATCGTAGCGGATGAGGATGGCTAGTGCTGGAGCAGATGGTAAGCACAGCAAATCCGGAAGTGAACAGCGTGGTGGCTAGAGAAAAAAAGGTGAGCTCTGCTGCTCCGCCTCGACTTATGTACGATGGAGGCTGCGCAGTAGCTAGCGGGCCGGAAGAACTCGTTTTATCTAGTAGAAACAGCATTGGAGAAGTAGAATGCTAAAAATCGGGTAATGGATTTTTTCACGGCAAGTAGAAACTAAAATTAAGCAGGTGCAGGCCCTGCAATTTTAGTCTTTTTATAGCCGAAGCCGATGAAAATATACATTACCTGATTTAATTAGAAGACTTTGTCACCCGGTGGAGGGCTAGGTTCGGAGTTCTCCCGCAGTACGAGTTGGCACCCCCAGAAAGAATAATTCCTGATGAAGACCAGTCTGCTGTCCCAACCACGTACACTCACTTATAGTATGTTGCATTATGTCGGAAGGTATACAACAGGGATGGTAAGAGTGAGATCGGGAAATGCAGTAAGCTCTTATACAAATTAAATTTTAAGTAATATGTTACTACATCGCATGCAGAGGTCGTTTCATATGGTACAAGGGTAAGAGATCAACTAAACGTGCTGAAACATCTTACCTTGTGGGAAGGTGACTTGACGGAGGATCTTGAGGAAGAGACTGGTAGAGATTGCATAAGCTGCTGAAGGATGAGCGGGAAGAGGCCCGGAGGAGCAACGCTGCCTTGGTTGATAGGAAGTAAGTTTCCGGAAGGCAAGCCGTGTAGGAAGGTAACTTGGCAGAGATAGAATTTCGAGACGGTGACTGGAAGCAGGCCAGGAGACTCGGAGGGTAGAAATTATGCAGAGGATATCGGATCGGAAGGTCATTCTTCTCCGTCTGGTTTTTTTTTTTTTGGTGTTGTTGTTGTTGTTGTTGTTGTTGAACAGAAGAGTGGATAAATAACAGGTAGATTTTAGTTACGGCGAGAAGAATGGTTATAAACTCAAAGGATTAAGGAATAATATAGTCGGACGTCTCACCGGGCCGGACGGGTAGAGAAAGTGTGGAAGATTTCATGGCATCATACAGAAGCCGAAGGCTACTTTGGTAGCCTTAGCCCAACAAGGAGAGCAAGGTAAGTCCCCCTCCACAATTTTGACATTAGGGTGTATGTCATGAAAAACCAGGATAAACGACTTAGCATTGTCGTATTGCCAGACAAGAGTAATTTGACAGGTGAGAAAGCGAAGGATTTTGTAGCGTTTGTTGCCAAAGGACGAGATGTGGGGCCTCGGAAGAGGCGGAAGTAGTCGCAGTGTTGGTATGTCGAACGGAGGTGGAGGATGGTGAACAAGAGGTAGCAACAGCTGGAACGGAGGGGATATTGCCTGGCCGAGAAGATAGAGGTGGGTCCTGTGATAGTGCAACAGGGGTTGTTGTAGAGACGGTACCGGAGGGGGTAGTGAAGTGTCTTGCTCCGGCGTCCTGGGCTGCGGTAGTGGAGGTGTTAAGACCGTGGAGACGGTGGAGCAGTACCGATTGCGGAGGGAGCGTTGTGAGGGTGCCTTGTCCGGGACTGGGCGCAGTAAAACGCCCGCCACGGAGGTGATGAGGAAATAGGGGACACCTAGTTGTAATGCGCCTTGAGCAAAGCGTAATTCAAGCGTTGAGAGTAGAACCGTCTACTGACCATTTCTATTTCGTTGGTGAGTGCTTCATTTGCGGCATGAAGGATGGAATTATCGGCACGAAGTGTGTCGGCATCAGCGGCTGCTTGTCGAAGAGTTGGAAAATCCGCCAAAAAGGACCGGAGGGTCGTTTACTCATTGACGAATTGTTCAGTGAATTCCAAAACGAAATCGACGTTGAAGGCAAGGTTCTCTTCTTCTCTAGCCGAGAGGTGGAGGCCCCTTGTAAGTGCTTCCCGTAAGACTGAGTGAGACGGGAAAGGGGCTAGCGGAGGTAGAGGTATGGCGCTAGGATCCGGATGAGGGTTCGTCTGAAGCGGAGGTTGGGTGGTAGCGGAAGGCAGTGGGCAAGTGTCCGGGCCAACGGGATGGCTTCCATGTGAAGCAGATAATTGTGCGGCATGATGCGGAGGCGGCGCACAACGGTAGCGGGCCTTCTAATGCGCACGGAAGGCTTGGATGGTACACTAATCTTCCTGAAAGAGACCGATTTGGTAGGTTTGTAGCCGGAGGTGCTTGGGACAGCAGATATGTTGCTTGTTGAAGACAAACACGGTTGAACTGGCAAATGCGGAGGCCATCGTTTTTTAAGACAGGATGGTGGTTGCAGGAGGTTCGGTAGGGGCAGGAGGTTCGGTAGATTGTGAGAGGCCCGAAGCGGCAGATGGGGCGGAGGGGAGACGACACTTATGTTTAACCTGTTTTGACGTGCTCGGTGTAGTAGGGCATATCCCCGGTTCTTGTCCTGCATGGAGGAGACGCTTCCGTGAAGAGGATGGTTGAACGCTGTTGATAGGTACTGGTGCTGGAACGGATGGTACGGAAGGACTCATGGCTGCTGGAAAGGCGGAGGCTGCTGCCTTCCAGCGACGGACTCGTTCGGCTCGTTGTTTCGAGAGGTGTTGGTGCTTGCGAATCAGCGTCCATTGTTGGGGAGAAATAGCAGCGCAAATCCTCACATTTCTTGAGAAGACCGTCGCACAAACGGTGGCGTTGACAACTGGTGTGTGGATCTGTCCGTACCTTTGTAGATAGATAGTTTCTAAAACCCTGGGCATTTGCAAGGAGCAGGTGAAGAGACATTAGGATATTCAGGACGAGCGTTAGGACATTACGGTGGAGTTTGTGATTCTTCGGAAGACGAGGAGTCTGCCATCGCGGAGGTAGTGTGGCTGCGGTAGTGACGGTTGAGCTAAGCGGCGGCGTTCTGAATTATGGCGGTTACAGCCTGTAGCATGGGGCGCCGTCTGGTGGCGGGAAGCCGAATGTGGGCTGTAGTGCAGGTGGGGTCCGCAGGCAGCCTCCGCAAACGGAAGGCATGGCGAGGTGGTCAGATTTGACCTTGAATGTAGATGCACGCGGAAGACATTGTAAGCCGCACAGCGATTTTTTTATTATTTTTTTTTGCATGTGATAGTAGTGTGTTGGTCAGTACGTGATGGAAGGCATCCGTATCATATATCGTATTTATTTAGTAGTTTTTCTCTCCCTTTTTCTCGTTTCATTAATTTTTTTTTATTTAACAGGAAAAGTCTAAGGGAGGAAGGTAACGGCTGCAAGGTTGAAAGTACTTGAGAAAGAAAGTCATGACTAAGGAATCAGAAAACGCAGGAGGACGGTAAAAGGGAGGCTAGAAATCATGGCACGGAAACGGAAGCAGTCTTCATTGTATGAAGGGTGTGATGCCAGCAACTGACAAAGGAGGAGGCAAGGTACTGATGTCCAGTGGTTAAGAAGCTGGAGGAGCGATATCCTTTGTGCAGGAAGGCTTCGTGGAAGTGACAGGTGGAAGGTAGATACAGCAGGAGGCCGGACTGGAAGAGGTGTAACACCTTGCACGATAGCCGGGATGTGTCGTAGGGTCGAAGGTGATCTGGGCGAGAGGAAGGAAGCCTGGTAACAAAGGTTCGAGGACGGTGTAGTGGACATCAAAGTGATCCTCTTCCTCACAAAACACATTAACAGCGGAGGCGGAGGTTTGGAATGGGACCGAAGGCTGCCCAGTAGGAAACTCTTCAGTAGAGAAGGACCTGCGGAAAGGAAAGGGAAGGCGTAGACAATCCGGAGGAGAAAACGAAGGAGACTTACGCGCCTCCTATGTCCAGGGGAATATTGACGATGGGTGATGGTAAAATAGGCGGAGGAAAGCTAGGCGCACTGGTGTTGGCCTTTGTGGCGGAAGGTATGTCTGAAACAGACGCGGTAAAAGGTGCTCCGAATTTCCGAAACGCTCCCCTTGTATTGGCGGAAGGGAAATATGAAATTAGATGAGGAAAGGTTGCGGAAGGCGGCTGACGAGGCTGATGTGAGAGGGAGGGCTGTCCCAAGGGAAGACAGCCAGACCACCGAGCAGAAGTTTGGGAAAGATGCACATGCCAAGAGCTACCTTCCTGCAGAAGAGGCGGAGATACATGCGGAGGTGAGGCTTTGATAGCGGTGAACAGTGTGTCACTGTAGCGGTAGCTAAATCCCGACCCGAAGTCTAATGGGCAGGGGCGGAGGTAATCGTAGGAATGCGGCTGAGGACACCATTCTGAACAGGAGGGTCCGAGGTGGGAGCGGAGGGTAGCACATCTTCCGCTGATAGAGGAGGAGACCCGAATGGCAACTTAAGGGAGCAATCCTGTCCCAAAGGGACGGAGGGGTCCATAATCCGTGAAGTTCTGTAAAGATGGTAACGGAAGGCCCGGCCGTAGCGTTAGCTCCTTTCGCGGAGGCGGTAGGTATGCGGAGGGTCCAAGGGGAAGCTTGTGAATGACCACTGGCGGTGATCACTCTAGGAGAAATGTCAACTGACGCTGCGCGAAGGTTTATATAAGCAGCCTCACACATGCACAGTACAGGCACGAGCTCGGCAGGGAAGAAGACAACTTTCAAGTTTCTAGGGGAAATAAAGCTCAAAGGGGAAATCTGCTAATTAAATCAGGTAATGTATATTTTCGGCGGCTATAAAAAGGCTATTGTTTCAAATAAAGTAAACTTTTTGTATTGTTTTTTTTACTAAATAAATTATTCTTTAAAAGTTCATTTTTTCGTGACTGCTACGCAAATTTGTGTTTTGTATCGCATTTCTGCTATGCAATTTTTCGAAGACAATTCGAGCCCTGGACTGCCAGAAATAACCGGCAACACAACATTGTTGATAAAATGCACGCGCTACTTGTTTGAAATACGGCGCATGGCTTCAGGCCACTAAGGTCTAAATAAATCCGCAGTACGCGCTACTTATTGTTGATGGTTGAATGGAAATCAGCAAACGCTTTAATTTATAAGATTGAAGTGCTCACTCCAGCAAAACTTGAAATTCAATATTTTTCGACCAAACTTGGCCAGATAGTAGTAGATAACTGGGAAGTGGCATAAGACGCCACACACACAAAAAAAGTAGTAGCAATGGTCAGGTTTTTTATTTAACCTTTGATCTAACACTCGGTGGAGTTAGCTTGGCAGCTAATGTAGTAACTTGGTGGCAGCCTTTTTAGCTCTGATATCACTACTTTGATTGGCTGAAACTTGGCGGGTTCTTTAACCCTTTTGGGTTTTGTTTTAGATTAGTAATACCACAAACACTGTTCGTAGTCAGTTCCCATTTTTGGGAGTCCAAAGGCACTTTATACCTGGTTGCCACAGACCGGGCATAAATGTATATATTCTTAACTAAGACTGGTGAGTTAACTTTTCCATGAATAACATTAAACGGAAATGTCAGTACAACCCGATTGTTACGCTGCTGCAGAGTTGATTTTTTTTTTTTTACAAAGCTCCTCATAAGAATAATCATTTCGATAAATGTAAATTTATGGCAAAGATATCAGGATAAATTTCTCTGAACTCTTCCCCAAGTTCATTTATTAGCTACTGCTGAGAGGGGCCCTAGAAAATAACAGCATACTTCTGACAATTGCATAAAAAATACTAATAATGGTTTTAGAATCTTGTATAAAGAATCATCCGTACAAACGACATGGCGACACCATGCGACAGTTTTCTCTCTCCCTCAACGTACAAATTTTTTTGTAAACTATTAAATACTTCAAATCCCCCAGTTCATTGCTCTCTGTAGCTGCCTGAAGCATATAACCAGCGATGAGTTAGTTCTACTTTATTTCTTCAATAAATATTGTTTCCAGACTTTTCCAAGTTGGTAGTATCCAATTTGAATGTGTACCATTGCTTGAGCGATTTAACACAAGCAGTCAACAATATTAACTTCCAGCCACGAATACAGGCTTGATCATTAAGTGTGGGTAGAATACTATCACCTTTAATTAATAAAAATGTATTTCAATGTTTTAAAAATTGTTTTTAACAGTAAATTCAAATACTTGAATTTAACCAACGTTGCACGAGAAGTTGTTTACTTCGTGCCTACTGCTATAGTAGGGTGGTGTCAGGCCCAAAATAGAAGGGAACATTTTATGTAAAAAGCATGAAATTAGGTATGGATACACATGAAGGGTAACTGCAAACAAACAGCCATCAAACCCCCTCCCCTAAGGGGACTAGGGGGTGGCTTACCCCTCACCCAAGAAAAAATAAAAAAATAAAAAAAATAAAATGGTGTATAAATTGTTCAGTTTGTGTGAAAAGCATGAAGTTGGTATGGATGCACATTGCACATGAAGGGTACCTGGAAACTGCTATGACAGCAGGGTCAAACCCCCTTCCCCGATGGATGGAGTTGGGGATGGCTTAACTGCTTAGTCCGTGGCAGAAATGGATGTATTCCTGGATGTTGAAAAATACTACAAAGAAGATTGGACACGAAGGCAATGCTGGCACCTCCAATTTTCTCGTAAAAAAAAAACAACAAAAAAACACCAACACATTTTTACTGTAAAAAAAAGTTATTCCTATTATTCTGTTCGAGAACATTCCCAAAAATAACAAACACGGTTTTGCAAAAAGAAAGGTCTAGTTATCCCACTGTGTTTCCGAACTGTATTTGCTCTCCTCACTTGTAAATCAGTTCCTTTTTTTTTTTATTGCCGAACAGATGTACCGCCACTCTTTTCCTCATTTTTCCGGCTCCCACGCGTCCGCTTTGGTGGACCCATAAGAACAAAACGGGGTCCACTAGCAGGCAAGAACTTGTGTACTAGTTTTAGAAGGCTTATCTGCCAAACCATTCCTTCATTCCAATGCATCCCACTTAAACCTTGCTTGTCTGACTGAGGGAGAAATCGTAGTTTAGAGCTAAAAAAATCTCAATTTTCTACAGTCACAGCCAGGGAAATTATTTTTTAACCCAGTGCAAGTATGCCATGAATGATCTCTTCAAGAAGCCAAGCATTTTAATTGCCTGTTTACAGTATAAGAATATGTGAATTGAAGAGAGAGTTTGAAATTACACTGAACTAATGTACTTTTAGTAAGAGATGGTGCATTAGATTCCGTTTAACTGCAGATCAACATGCGTACTATCGACAAATACAATTCATTTTTTTTTTTACAGATAACTTCTTTCGTCGTTCGCGCACAATAGCAAATGACTGACTGCTCTAAGCACAGAAAGTGCAATTAACAATCGAGGACCACATTAGTGGTCTTCCCGTCAATTTCAGTTGTCAAACTTCATTGTAAGAAAATTATTATTCAACCCCATCATTCTTGCATGGCAACTACTAGCTTTGGTACTTTAACAGAAACCAGAGCTGAGCGTATTTCACGATGGTGTGGATAAATACCTACGTGGCGAAACAGCTTGAAAATGATCAGTTTTTGTGTCCTGACAAGCAATAGTTGTATTTGAATCAAGTGCGAAAACGTTTCATTACTACTACTTCTTTCGAAAAAGACAAAATAAAAAAATTCACAACAATAGCAATTTCTGGAGAGGAAGGTCTAAGAAGGTAACAAACATATCCATGTGGGTCCTGGATTAATGGGATTATAATCAACACGAACAAAGCTTGAGTGCACATTTGTATGTCACAAATATCCTGATGAAACTGAGGCAAGCACACAATGTGAGCGTGTCTCTGTCAGAGTGAATGACCAGGGAAGAGTTCAGGGGCAGCATGCCAATCAAAGCATCCGAGTAAACAGGACACTGAGATAGCATTATCCTGAGACAAAATACAAGGAAACATTCAGTATTTTTGAGAAAGATACAAATATAAATAAGGATGCAAGTCTCTCTCTGTGGGGCCATGCAAAGCACAGGGGCTTATCATCGCTCGTGCGCCGCATGGACAGAGTTATGTATACAGGGTGTCTGTCCCAAAAGTCGTGGGTCACCCGGGTAATACACCCGAGTGATACAGCGGGTGTTTATGCTGATATTTCGGGGATTTTTATCTTTGTTCATGCTGATGGTATACCATCATGAAGAACATAAAAATTCCGGTATATCAGCATAAACACCCAATATGTCACCCGGGTGATCCCCGAGTTTTTTGGACATCCTGTATATAATAAATGTAATAAAAGGGGTGAAACCAAGAAGCCATATAACAGAACAATCCGCACCATCATTGAGCATAATTATAAATATTCATGCTTACGTGCTATGATAATCACTGGAACTCGAACTGAATGTCTTAATTGAAAACTAATCTGATGTTCGAAGTCACCAATTGTACTACTGCATTGTCCAAAGCGATCTGAGAAGCATTTTAGCCTCGATTCTGGGCCTAAGGTAAAGCACAGAAACCCACAGAAATAGAGATTCTACCAGAGAACTTGTTCTCGCAAGGAGAATCTAAGTACTACAAGTAGATTCTGTGGGAAAATTTCCCTACTAGTCCTTTAATACCCCACTCTTAAATTTCCCCTTATGATTTACGTGTGGCATTTTATAAGCTTGACCCCTCCTAATTATTTAATTGAGCCCTGCTCGCCAACAATGTATACAACTGTATTGTTGACTTAAAGGAACAGCCCTTGATGCTAAACAATGTTAAGCCTTCGGCCGAAGCGACTATGTAACAACACCACAACATTGTTAAAGCTGATATTCACTTAATTGTATCCTTGCTTGTTAGGCAAACTCCTTTCTTTGTATGCAATTGTACATTCAAACCAAAGCACACCTTATTGTACCGGCAGTCATCTCCTTAGCCTAATAATTCTCCCTCTAAATCCCTCCGCAGATACTTTTCTCTTAGCCTTTTGCTTCTCGACGAAAAGCGTAACCTTTTACATGATGTTTTAATTCTGATAGCCGCCATTGTTCAGGCCTAATGATACTACAGCAAAGAATTCCTGAAAAGCAAAGGTAGCTATGCGTAGTCCCTAATGGCTTGAACTCTTAGTCCATCCAACACTCTTACAAGTGGTGTATGCTTTTGGGACTATACCATCATTTGAACTTTTATCTAAACGTATTGCAACCGAATGAAATCCTGCGCGAGATTTAGGGAGAGAATCCTTGCCGTGTCAAGCTAGAGAGAGAGGCCGAGCCCCTAACAACCAGCAATAAAGTTCTTCATACGTATTCGCCTTTTCCTTGATGAAACTTGCGACAATCCAACCCACAAGTTAACCAATTCCACCTTGCCTATCGATCCGAACATGGACCTCGGTTCAGAAGTAGGTGTGGCTGTTTCGCTTGACTATTGGTCCTTTCTGCTTGGAGGTCCGTGGAGGGACCGCACCACCGCTCTGCCCCTTCAAGCCTGATAGCCAGTCATTCAGCCACCTACGCTCTTCCCACATTATTTGGTAGCATGGTTATTGGGTAGCATTTCGTAGCATGGTTATTTGATAGGTTTTGCTAGCACGATAATTGGTTGCTTCGATTAATAACTAGAAATGGACAGAACCTAAAGAGCCAAACGAATTGTTTCATCACGCAAGCTTGGGGTCAAACAACGCAAGACAGACCCCGAAACCATTACCACCAACAAAGTTCCTATTATAAAGGAATCCCGATTTTGCAGGGAATTGAAAACTTTAAACATTGGAAGGCGATATTCTCTTGCTTGGCAGTAGAAAAGAAATGGCTACCAACCGTCCTTGAACAAGATTGTCCAGACGCCCACCATGCCATGCCAGAGGAGATAGCTGCATGGAATCAGTTAAATGCTGAGTGTAAACGCATGATTATGAGGACCCTGTCACCGCAACTTGCCATTGCTTTCTACAACGTAACCAGAGCAAGTCTAGTTTGGGAACGACTCACTGCTGATTTCCAACGTATAGCTCTCTTCAATCAAATGCACAGGCTACAAGATCTTATGAATATTTCCATGAAGCCATCTGAAGACGTTAGCAGCTATATTAGAAGAGCTCGTGGGATCATAGAGGAAATTATACTAACTGGTTACCCTCTCACTGAACAGTAAGCAGCTACTTGGGTAATTAGAGGTGTAAATCATCCTAGTCTAGCTGTTGCCAGAGAATCTCTTCTACGCTCTGTAAAACCACTTGATTTGGCACAGACACAAGTAGAACTCGAGGATAGCCTCAACTACAGGATCCTAGGGAAAATGACCACTGTTCGCCAACAGGATACAGAAAGGGCGGCATGTCTCTACAGACCTTCTACACATCGACGTGGCTGTTCCCACGCAAGTTACGAAGCTCATGAAGATCCCCCAGATCGTACTTACACCAAGACTTACTACAATCACACCTTGAATAGATCTGGACATTGCCACTACGTGTCTAATTCACCTCGAAAGAAGGACACTATTCACAAGGGCAAACCATCACAGGCCCCACAACAGCCCACGAGACAAGGTCGTACACGTAGGTGTATCTACTGCTGTGAAGACCACGATTTTAGGAACTGTGACCAAGTGGATCCTGCTGACCACCCCCCTGGACCCAGGTGCAGATCCTGCTTCGGATTCGGCCATTTAAGTGGACAGTGTCCGAGCCGCTTGACCAGTGACTCGAGAAACCGACCAAGAGACCAACCGAATCCTTCAAGGGAACATAATTCACGTAATGGGAAACCGCCTCCTCCACAGGCTAACCTAGCACAAACGACGCAAAGCCGGACATCTCCTTGATTTAACCAACAATGTTCTAACCCAGATAACGTGCCATTCTTCTGTTGGCACGTGGATTAACCCTATTTCCAGCATAACCCTCATTAACCAGCATTTGGATTACCGAAATTTCAGCGGTAGAAAACCAAAAACCGTATGTATGCAATGCATGTTCATCACAGACTGAAAGTAGCTTAAGATCCTTTAAAGTGGACCAAACCTTCGCCCATGATAGTGGTGCATCCTTAATAATAGTCTCGCACTCATACAAAAAAATAGATAGGTCTAAATGCCCAAGAGTAAGCGTTGCTTTGGTCGCAAATTGTGCAACAGCAACCGATGTTTTGGTGGGTGAACTACGGGTCAAAGGCTATAACCAAAGAGGCCGACCACTTAAACGTTGGGTTGTATTAAAAATATTGAAATCCCTGCTGCTGCTAAAAATTTGCTCTCAGCATCACGTTTGCTCAATTCGGGCCTTAACACAAACTTACGAGCGAATGGTGTTTATGTAAATAGGCGCAATAGCCCTAGAGACTTGGTTATGTTTGGTCCACGGGAGAACCACTTATTTTCTATTAAATTGTTAATAGAGGAGTCTTATGACATTTATGGTGAAAGTGTTCTGAGAGAGAGAACATTTTGCCGGCCCCCGGCCAGGCCGGCTAAAAATGGTTTCTTTGCTGTAGAAAGTACTATACCTGTCAATTTTTAGCATTGCTGTCCCAGTGATGCTGTTGGTTGCTTGAGACTTCAATTGCCGCCTCAGTTTACCTTACCACGCATGCGCATGCGTGGTCCTCCCTATATAAGAGTAGCGGCTACGAGGGCTCGTCATCTCTTTGTCTCACGGTTACGTCAAAAGGTGACATGTGAGGGGAGGCAGGGAGGGCCCTAATGTATAGTACTTTCTACAGTAAAAGAAACCATTTTTAGACGGCCTGGCTGGGGGCCGGCAAAATGTTCTTTCTTTGCTGTGAACAGGCTGACCTCGTCAAATTAGGTGGCGGGCGCCTTTTGACTGAGTTCCCTGGGGTACTGAGGCGGTGAGTCACCTAAGTTGCTAGCAGAGGGCGTGTGGGTGCCCCTGCGAGGCATCGTCCTCCTCTTTGTTAGGTTTATTAGTGTAAAAATTGAGCTGATTACAAAAGAGGGAAGGAGGTGACATTTACCTTTGGTAGTTGTT
The DNA here is from genome assembly GCA_023313725.1 of Lithobius niger. Lineage (NCBI taxonomy): Eukaryota > Metazoa > Arthropoda > Chilopoda > Lithobiomorpha > Lithobiidae > Lithobius > Lithobius niger. The sequence continues at coordinate 54,246 of JAHWFP010040713.1, forward strand.
TTAGGTGGATCTTCTCCAGAACGATGACGTCTACTCCAGCTTGAAGAAGGGAGGCAGGTGGATTGTAGGTTCACAACAGAAAGGGTGATATGGCAGAGCACTGATATTGTTCGTAGGAGTTGGGGATGCAAGGATGAGCAAATCAAGTGGTCATTCCAATGACAGTCATGTGTTTGAAGAAAGGGAGAGATAGGATTTTTGGACTCAAGATTGGTGGTTTTTTTTTGTTTTTAAAAACGGGGAACAATTTTGTGGGCCGTTCCTGATATCTGTTTAGAGTGAGAAGGCCCTAGCCCTAGGAGGTGGCCTGAAAGAGGTTAAGTTAGGCTAAAAGTGAAAAAGAGGAAACTCGAATTATTATATAAACATGTACAAACTTTTTTTTTTTGAGGGGCCCAGTTCGATAGAGGGAAAGAGTGGGGCCCAGGTTCTGGGTGATTTGGCTTACTGTGGGTTAGAACGTAAACCTAGGCAGTAATGACCTGCCTTGAATCTGCAAGGTGTGCATGGGATTTCCGTGGACGGGGTTGTTGATAGTGGAGCCATGTCTGGGAGTAATGGATGGGAATTGGTAGCATTGTCGAACTGCCATAGTGAATAGGCTAGCAGGTTGTGCGAAAGTGATGTGTTAGTTATGGCCTTCCATGAGTTCCAAGATGTGGGACTGGGTTAATTCCTGCAGCGTGGCTGGAATTGTAGCCGTGACTGATAAGCCGTGATCGGTGAACTCGACTGGGCGAGTGGGGAAGTCCTGTTTTGATCTTGGGTCCCTTAAGAATGAGGACAGGGCAGGATGTTGACAGAGGATCACTCTAGGGTAAGATGGTCGGAATTGATGCAAGTCATTGATTCCGTGGAGTTTCCAAGGCCCGGAAGATGGAGGAGCGTCAGGGCCTTGTTGGGAGGTTTTCTTGCGTAGCGCTTCGGCTAGTTCTAGGTCAGCGAGATGGTTCAAGATGGACCACCGCCCCAAAAATAAGGAAGAGGAAGAAGGACCAAGAGTGGCACTTACATATATGGAAGGCGTCACAGACAAAGTTCAAGGTGTGCTTAGGAAAAGTGGTTTTACATCGTACGTCAAGAACGCAAAGGGCCTGAAGGATCACCTGATGAAAAAGCAAACCTATCCTGATGCTATCACAAGAAAAAGAAGTAAAGCCAGTGAGCAAGAAGATGAAGCCCTGAAGCACATTACAAACACCCGTGAAGGCGTTTACCGAGTTCCATGTGGGGATTGTGATGCCGTTTATGTGGGAGAGACAAGAAAAGGTATTCGTACGAGAGTCAAGCAGCACATGGCAGACACTAGGAATGAAGTTGTAACGAATGGCATAGCAGTTCACCACAAGGAAACTAGGCACCAAATCAACTGGGAAGGCACTGTGATACTCCTCAAGTCCAACTCTAACAATGATGTGCATCTGAGAAGCCTAGAATCCCTGGCTATTCAACACCACAGCCGAGAGAAGGCTGTGCTGATGAACATCCAGGGACCGTCAAACCCTAACATTCAGTTCCTGCTGAGAGGAGAGTTTAATAAATTGCTGCGGGAGAAGTGGTGCACTGGCCTGCAAGTTAAGGAGGCTATGGCCTCGCGCCGCATTCCAACGGACGATAGCAGCAGACGAACGAAAGCAGACGAACGTTCACGACGAAGAAAGCGGTGATGTGGTAGCCTGATGAAGACAGTCGTTCTGAGCCCCTCCAACTCCAGAAAACCTGACTGTCGAAAATTTGCAAGGATGTTGGAACGGTAAATATCCTTAACTTTGAAATCTAAGCATATAAAAAAACGTAAACATAGATTGATTTTCCTTGGTTAGCTTAGTAATTAAAGCGTGTTGCTGAACAAGAGAGTCTTGAAGGTGTAAGAGGAAGGGTTTCACTTTCTTTACATTGTGGTCGTACTGATTCGGGTGCGGATATTGAGACGTAACTTGTGGCGCAGGTTGAGGATTATTTTGTTGCAGTCGACTTCAATCGGATCTTCCGTGTCCAGGCCGTAAAGAGGTGAGTTGTGGTCTGCAGGAGTGTCATAGACCTCTTGAGAGAGTGGAGATTGGGATGGAGGAACGGACACAATTGAGGGTGAGGATGCCTAAAGTGGAGGAGAGTCGGCGTCATGTCCGTGATTAGAAGAAAATGGAGTGGCGGGAACCGTGGGATCGTTGGCCATGGTTGCGAGATCCGGAACATCTTCCATAAGTGGTGAGGAGGGAGCGTCCTGGAAAATTACTGGATCATCACCTGAATTCGAGGGTGGAATTTCTTTTCCCGGCAAGGGGGAGAGAGAAGTCTTTGTACTAGCCGGGGTCGCAGAAGAAGCCGTCGAGTGTGGATCCAAGATTGTTGGGACATGGGAGTGGAGGTCTCATCCATGTCACCGGGGGTGGGTGGGATTGCCACCACGGTTGAAGTTGGGGACATAGTTGGGGTCACATTTGACTTGAATTTCTTCAAAGTTTGTTTGTGGATTGATAACTGCCTCTTCCTTGTGGCGGATAGGAGTTGCCGGTAGGCAAACACTTGCCAATCTTTGAGGGGAATGGTCATACAAATCGGGCAGGGGCGTTCGTAGAACTCGCATTTTCTCTGGTATTGGCACACCTTGTGTGGGTCAATACGAAGGGGATTGAAAAGCCCTGGGCAGTGGCACTTGCCCGGGACGTCGATCCCGGGCGTGCGGCCAAAGTAAATATCTTCGACGTCTTCGAGAGTCTTTGGCAATTTTGTCCTTACCATTACAGAACCAGCAGAGTATACTTGCGAAAATGGGAACAGTAAGCGCTAAACAGTGTGACGCGAACGTAACAAAAAAAAAACAGAGGATGAAAGGCGGGGAAAACCCCGGAAACGAGAGGCGGATGCGAACAGGAGGTGGCGCACCTGGCGACGGTGGCGAGCACTACGTGTTGGGAGAAGTGGATGCTTGCGTCCGATTTCATGATGGGCTGGCGGGTAACCAAAGTTTCGGAGCCCAATCGTAGTGCGGCTAGGAAGAGGCGGGTGAAAGATCGAAGATGCGGGGAGGGAGGAGTGACCCGTGGTCTTGATACGATTCCCCTTTCGAAATTATGTTTGAAGAACTAACGTAAAGACGGGCGAGCGGCGTGGTGTTGCTGGCCGGCGCGTGATGTCATGTTGGAAAGATGGGACCATACATTTTGTTTGTGGTCGGGTTTTAGTGATAGGAGAGGACGGAGCTAAGTCCGTGAAGAAGGGATTTATTCTGTTCCGTGAGGAAAACGGGGGGACGTCATGGTGTCCTGGGACTGGTGGCGAAGCTCCCGAGTCAGCATCGGAGCTAACCAAGACGACCGGAGTGGAAGAGAAGAGTTCGGACATGCCGTGCGAAAGCACTGTATGACGACAGAGGGGCGAAGATCAGCATGAAAGCTAGTGCGAGTTCGGGCAACCATGGACTTTCGGTCGGGTGTGAGAGATCGTAGGGAGGGCTGACCGGTAGCATGGAGTAAGGAGGCAGCATCAGGCGAGCGTTGGTGGTTGAGTGCCGGGGCAGATGCCGATTTATGACCCGATACGGGGTAGATACGGCATTAAGAGGGGCAGGGGTCGTCGATGGGCAGGATAAATGCAGCACTACTTTCCCAACTGGATAGACGGGATGCAGGAAGGCCTGGATGGCAACACGGGTCTCATGGTGAAAGCCCGGTGAAGGGTCGACATGATACGGGCCGAGAGCGACGTGCGGTAACTTCTGGGTGCCAGCGAGGCGGACGAAAGACGGCGGAGAAAAAGGGAGGCAGGACCGTCATTGGGGACTCGGTTCGCGGTTGCTGCTCTGACCGGTATGGAAAGGATCCCAGCTTCAAGGTCGTTGATGGGAATGGCGAGAACTTGGCGACAACTCGATTCGACGGAGACGTCGTAGCAATGAACAACTCGGGGCGAACCGTAGGGTGGAAAATGGCAGCCACGGCATCGGGGAGGTGGGCGAAAGATGAAGAGCCGGCGAAGTCCAGAGTCGCAATCCCGATTTGTTGGCGACGGCCCGGCTATGATCAGACCGAGCGTACAGAAGACAACGACATCAGAGTGGCGGACAAAAGACGGCAAGAGGGTCAGAGGCAGAGGCCGTCGAAGGACAATCCAGTTCAAAACCGTTCTCAGGGTTGGACCGGTGAGGCATGGAGCATCAAAAACCAAGATCAAAAAATTACGACTTAATGGCGACATCCCGGCTATGGGCAGACTGGAGACGGGCCAGGAATGCAGCGTGCGGAAGCAAGGCGAGCGAAAGGCGGCGAGAGGCCGGAAACGGGGACCGCTGATAGGCGGTCCAGTTCACGATGGCTACTATGGCAGGCCTAGTGGGACAGGGAGTCTCACAGATGAGGTGGGAGAGGCGAGAGGCTAGAAGAACAAACCCAATTCGACGGCGGCGTCCCGGCTATGGGCAGACCGGAGATGGGCCGGTGGGTAGAGAGTGCGGAAACAAGGTGGACGAAGGACGGCGAGAGGGAGCCGGAAGCCGAGTCGTCGATGGACGATCCAGTTTATAACAGCTTTCACAGACGGTCCAGTGAGACATGAGGCTGCAACATAGAAGTGCAGGAACAACAATCACAATTTGACGACGACATCCCGGCTATGGGCAGACTGGAGACGGCCGGAGAACGGTAAGTGGGAAACAGCGCGAACGAAAGACAGAGAGGGAGCTGGAGGTAGAGCCATCGATGGACGACCCAGTTTGCAACGGCTTCCACAGTAGGTCGTGTGAGGTATGAAGCTTCAACATTGAGGTGTAGGAACAACGATCCTAATTCGATGGCGACGTCCCGCTATGGGCAGACCGGGGACGGGCCGGGAAAGGAGCGTGCGGAACACGGCGAACGAAAAACGGCGAGGGAGCCGGAGGCCGAGCCGTCGAAGGACGATCCAGTTCATAACGGTTTCCATAGAAGGTCCAGTGAGACATGATGCCGCAACGTAGAGGTGCAGGAACAACAATCCCAATACGACGGCGACGCCCCGGCTAAAGGTCAGACTGGAGACGGGCCGGGAATGAAGCGTGCGGAAACATGGCGGACGAAAGACGGCGAGGGAACCAAGGTTGGGCCGTCAGTGAAGAATCCTGTTCACAACTGCTTCCACGGGGGAGGCGAGAGGCCGAGTGACAACCCCGTCTCGACGGCGACGTCCCGGCTATGGGCAGACCGGAGACGGGCAGAAGAGTGGGGAGTGCGGGTGGTGATGGGGCCTCAAAGCGGCATCCAGCTGGAGGGCAACGGGAAGCGGGCGAAAGCCAGAAGGAGAACGATTCTTTATTCAGCAGGCGGCGGAGGGACGAGTGGGGCGAGAGGCAGTCAGACGTCCTGAGAAAAAGACGGACGAAATAAGGAGGGAACCAACAGAACGAGCCGCATGGCGGCTTGAGACAAATAGATGACGAGCCCTCGTAGCCGCCACTCTTATATAGGGAGGACATCGCATGCGCATGCATGGTAGGGTAAACTGAGGCGGCAATTCAAGTCTCAAGCAACCAGCAGCATCACTGGGACAGTAATGCTAAAAATTGACAGGCATAGTACTTTCACAGCAAAAGAAACTCATTTTGCGCATGCACACGGAGTTACTGGTATTCTCTATGGTCATCCTGAACCCCCGTATGTTTCTCTGTCTCCCGGTGAGCCAAAAATTACTCAAGTTCCTCTTTATCCCCAAACCCCTAAAATCACGAATTTATGCGCTAACGCACCATCTTTTGTCCCCAAATACCATTTTCAAGAAAAGTACAAGGCAGTACAAGATAAGGACAGGTGACATACGGTCCGCCTATCTTTACGGTGAAATTGACCGCTGCATTTATTTGCGCATGCCACCTGGTTTCTATAGGGACGCCAGGGGTTCCTCTCTGGTTTGTAAATTAAATAAATCACTGTACGGGCTGCGCCAATCTGGAAGACTGTGGCATTTGAAGTTGCGTTCGGTTATAGAGTAGTGTGGCTTCTCCCAGAGCCAGTGGGACCCTTCTGTCTTCTTTGAACATGTCGAACACGAGCTGGTCTTGATCGGGGCCCATGTTGACGATTTGTGTACGTGTGGGCCCGATGACCTTATTGACCAGGCTTTCTCTGCTATTAATGGCCATCTTACGATAGTCGAAACCATGAATAGCTTGTACCATGAATAGCTTCTACTGGAATTCCACTCGGATGCCATATATCTTTCGCAGGTTGGGTACATTCGTAAGATTTTAGATACGTTTCATATGACTGATTGTAAGGGTGTCGACACCCTATGTTTGGCTACGCAGAATCTTGACCATTGTATCGACTCGCCCGCGGCTGATCGTAAACTGTTTCAGTCAATTATTGGTTTTCTTTTGTTTTTAGCCTTTGGTTCCCACCCAGACATTAGTTATGCGGTTATCACACTTTCACGATATAACCACAACCCTACGCAAATCCATTGGACCGCCGCACGGCGTATTGTCCGCTATTTACGTGCCACAATGCACTATCGTTTGCGTTTCCCCTTTGCCGTCAACGACGACTCCGTTGGCCTATCGGACGCGACTTGGAGTGTCACCCACGATGAAAAAGGTTTCTCTGGTTATGTCGTGAAGGCGGGGGCTGCCTAATTGTCTGGCGAACCACCAAACAGAAAATGGTTGCACTCAGCAGCGCTGTGTCTGAGTTAATGGCACTCACTGAGTGCGCCAAAGACCTGCAGTGGTTGAAAGGTATTTCATCCGAATTTCGACTACCTAGCCTAACAACAGACCCATACAAGCTATTTTCTGATAGTCAATCTGCCATCGCTATGGTTAATAGCCTCTCTTCGAGCACGAGTACCAAGCATTACACTCGAAAGGTCTGGTTTCTCCTTAATAGATAAGGGAGTACTCCAGCTGGTGTGCATCCCTGGCACTGATTTGGTGGCAGATTTGCTCATTCGGCCAGTCAGTATTGCTAGGTTGCAACTCTTTCTGTCACAACTGAATTTGTCCCCTTTGTAATTGCAATCTGCAAAACTTGCTAAAATATCTATTAGTTTGGTTAACCTAACCTTAGGACTATCTTCAAATTCGCTGTTGAGCTAAGTATACTTTTACTGCAACACTATGCGCTACTTTTTAAGCATGCTCTGTTTTACAACTAAAAATTTACATTTCATCACTACTTTAGAGTTAAGAAGATTAACGTTTTCTGTAACTTCTTAAATGTCACATGACAAACTCCTCTCTGGCTAACAAAGTTTCAATTAACTTTTCTGACGTGGTCACCACCTTATTCCACCGTAAGGGGAATGGGGGGCTTTGTGGGAAAATTTCCCTAATGGTCCTTTAATTCCCCACTCTTAAATTTCCCCTTACGATTTACTACATTTTATAAGCTTGACCACTCTTAATTATTTAATTGAGCCCCGCTCGCCAACAATGTATACAACTGTATTATTGACTTAAAGGACCAGCCCTTGATGCTAAACAATGTTAAACATAGTCGCTTCGGCCGAAGGCTTAACATTGTAACAACACCACAACATTGTTAAAGCTGATATTCACTTAATTGTATCCTTGCTTGTTAGGCGAACTCCTTTCTTTGTATGCAATTGTACATTCAACCCAAAGCACACCTTATTGTACCGGCAGTCTCCTTAGCCTAATAATTCTCCCTCTAAATCCCTCCGCAGATACTTTTCTCTTAGCCTTTTGCTTCTCGACGAAAAGCGTAACTTTTCACATGACCTTGTAATTCTGATGGCCGCCATTGTTCAGGCTTAATGATACTACAGCAAAGAATTCCTGAAAAGCAAAGGCAGCTATGCTTAGTCCCTAATAGCTTGAACTCTTAGTCCATCCAACACTCTTACTAGTGGTGTATGCTTTTGGGACTATACCATCATTTGAACTTTTATCTAGACGTATTACAACCGAATGAAATCCTGCAGGAGATTTAGGGAGAGAATCCTTGCCGTGTCAAGCTAGAGAGAGGCCGAGCCCCTAACAACCAGCAATAAAGTTCTTCATACGTATTCGCCTTTTCCTTAATGAAACTTGCGACCACCCAACCTACAAGTTACCCAATTCCACCTTGCCCATCGATCAAGGACCTCGGTTCAGACGTAGGTGTGGCTGCTTCGCTTGACTATTGGTCCTTTCTGCTTGGAGGTCCGTGGAGGGACCGCACCACCGCTCTGCCCCTTCAAGCCTGATAGCCGGTCATTCAGCAACCTACACTCTTCCCACAGATTCTGACAAAACTGTTACAAGATTGGGATCCCTTCCCCTATTCATCGGCACCTAACTACGTCATTCTATTCATTAATGTGGAATTTTATGCAAAAACTGCGTCATTTCCGTCTCCACTCTTCCATCCACTCACCTGCTCATGTTGTACCTTTTCTTGTGGCGAAAGACCGATGGCGTGCAGGGAAGTGGGCGGGGAGCGTTTTTTAACACAGTTTCGTCATATTCTATTCGTAGAACTTGGATTCTCCTTGCGAGAACAAGTCCTCTGGTAGAATCTCCATTTTTACTTCGCAGAATCCTCCTCACTGTGTTACAAGATTAGGCCAGATTACTAATCAGTGCATCTAGCTATAAACATCGAACCTTAATGCCCGCAACGTCCCGTGGTGGCCTAACTCGCCACCCACATCACCTAGATCCAATGCCCCAGACTAGCCAGGGACCCCAGAAGTCCGTTGCCTCCATGTCTTCATATTGGTTCCAAAGCAATGCCTCTTCACACCGTAGGGGGTGAGGTCGTTCACTGGCTATGGCCATCAGCCGGACAACCAAGCCGGTGTAACCACCACCGCTCGCTGTACTCGATCGTTCAACAACTTGTCCACGCAGCGGTTAAGCAAAGGACACGGTGCAAAAATGTATGGGAAGAACAGGTGACAACAGTCACTAAAGGCGTCGCGGAACTCTGCCCTTTGGCATCGGCCCCAAGCCTCAAATCTCTCTAACTAGGCCGTGGCCTGCGAAGCAAACAAATCTATCTCCGATGTACCAAATCACACACACATCCGCCGTAATACTGAGGGGCATAACATGAAATCAAACCTGCCTGGGAACACCCTGGACAACCTATCTGCCGTCAAGTTCAACTTCCTGGTACAAAGGCTGTCGTCACCACAGAGTTGTTCCCGTCTCAAGTGCAGCTTGCGAACGAGGGCATTCAGAGCCAGGGGCCTAGTCCTGCCCTGCCTGTTCACATAAGACACCGCCACTATATTATCCAAGAGGATTCTTACCACCTGGCCCTTGAACAAGTCGGCGAACACCTCAAATGCATTCAAGCGTTGCCAAAAATTCAAGTACATTGATATGCAAGGACACCTCACCTGGTCGCTACCTTCCTTGTGAATCTGCACCTTCTACCGACGTCCCCCAACCACTGTTGGACGCATCTGTAGCCACTACCACTGCGGCTTCCAAGGCGACCCAGGGATTTGCTACCACCAGGCGTTCCAACACCTGTGACCACCAGACCAAATTCTCACTAGTACCTGTTGACAGTCACCCACCATAGGCCCCCTTCCGAGGCCAAGTTCAGTTGCCACCAACGTATTTGCAGCCTGCTGTTCACAATGGCACACAAGCTCTCCGCCATCCCTAACAACGTCTGCATGTCCTGAACTGTGGCGACCGCTGTTCATTGCAGGGCTTCAACTAACTAACATACATAACTTTTTCGCCTGCGGCAGTACAAACTGAGCCCCCAATAAATCTAGCCCCATACCTAAAAAATCCAAAGCCTGTGACGGCACCAACACACTCTTTCCGTAGTTATGAAAAAACCCAATCTGCGTAAGGTGTTCAACGTTTTGCCTACGTCCCGTCGAGCGCGGACTCACACAAAATGCCAAAATCATCAAGTAAATAAATATCGACATCCCTACTTTGTGAAAAAATCTTCCAACCACAGACCTAAGTCTTATAAATATACCCGGAGCAGAAGCTAAACCAAAGGGCATCACGCAAAACTGGTAAACACAAGCAACCAACGTGCTTCTTTCTTAATCCTAACGGCGTAATACGCCTGCGAAAGATAGATCTTGGCCATCCACCCACCTGGCGGCAAATTCTCCACTATAATGGGTAACGTGCCCAAACGTCAGTGTCGCACAGAGACAAAATTATTCAAACCCTTTAGATTTAGTATAATTCTGATCGATCCATATGGCTTACCTACGGAAAATATTGGGGAAATAAAACCTATAGACCCATTTCTCACTCGTTCTATTACACCGTGTGCCAATATTTCAGTTAATTTCAGGGCAATTTTATTATCAATATCAAGCTAATATAAGGTGGATTAGCCCAAACCACACATAGCGGTGGCGTATTATTCAAATCCAAATTCACTCCGACTACAATCTGCAGCACTGCCCGGGATGCTCCAATGGCCGCCCACTCGGCGCCTGGTCCGACAAACTTCCGGCACGTCATGTGTTCATCTCAAAAATTGACACTAGTTTGGCACAAATACAGAAATTTATTCTGTTCTCTCTTCCCCTGTTCAATCACGCTGCCGCATATTTCATCACAGTTAAGGCCAATTGTTCGCTACCCGATGTCACGTATTTTTCACACCAACGATCTTTTATTTCAACACCACCATTTTCATTTTCTACACACAGTTGCCTCTCTCGAAATTTTTACTCCAATTTCGGCCTACGAGCACTCTTACCACCACCATATCAATACTCGCCCCAAGTCAATCCAGTTTTTTGCGCAATTCAAACTCAAACATCGGCTCACAATATGCTCCGCGTATTTAATTTAATAATTAAATTTATCTAGACACATGCTAGTGTGTCGCTCCAAGTTAGGCAACAAACATCACATCAATTTAATTGTCGAGGTTGTAAACCATTGTAGCGCGAAAGCATAGGGTCAGTGTCTTATATCCTGAAGCATAGTTGGGCACATTTCGGGTACTTGGGGAAAAATAATAATGCAGTACAAAAGCTTAAATTGTGTTCAAATCGAGAGCAATGACCCACGTGAGAAAAATTAACTTGTGTAGGAATGCCAGCTAAGCTGCTTTCAATGCAAAATCTGACCCTCAATAACATTGAAAATGCGCTACTACTATCCGCTCATCCCCACGTAAATTCCATAGGGTGATTATTCATCGATACCGAGGTAACGGGAAGGCTTCCAGCTATGAAATTGGACGAAAGGGTGCAGTACAATACGAACTGCTTACCTTTTATGGTTTGGAGCCTGGAGGCGTAACTGGGATGGCGTGGGACGAAAATATTGTTATAACCATTGTTAGTATTGTCGGCATCGTCTCTCATTGGACAGCTAAAGTACAGACAATGAGAACGTGTAGACTGACGTGCGTGCCTAGACACACACTAGTGTTATCAGGATAAATCTAAACAGCGTTGCAAAGAAATTGTATTCACGTCCATTTCACGAAAAATAAACCAACTCTAAAAACAAAGCAAAATAAACAAAGTCAAAAACCGGTAAAGAGGCCACCAAGTTGAGAGTGGTTCAGCCCTTCAAAGGAGTGATATCAACACACCAAAACTATCTAAATAAAACAAATTACAACAAAATTAAAACCAAATCAAAAACTTATAAAGAGGTGACTAAGCTGAGAATGGTTCAGCCTATACACAAAAGGTAGTAGCAAATTGTTGAAAACCAATTTCTTGTTGACGCGGCACTTTATTACACATCTGCACGGTAGTGGAGTTGAGTCAATACCAAAATTCGTCCAAGTTCCACAATTCAAACTTGCAAATTTTCGACTATCCACTGATAGTCTTCTTCAGGCAAGAGTCATGAGACTTGCACAACAACAACAACCACCACCAACGAACTTCACCAAGTCCACTACATTCAAATTTTCCTCCCTTATCCCAGTGAGCCTTGAAACTCTGTCAGCTCCCAAGCTCACTGTCTGAGTTGGCTCCCTATCAACACTGGAGCTGTTGCTGAATGAAGGGAAGAATTTTTCCCAGCTTTTCGTCAGTTTTTGATCCAGTTCTGCTGTCACTAATCTTCTTATCTGCTGATTTTTGCACGTTCATAAGTGGGAGTTTCCTATCCTGGCCGTGTTGAATCCAACGCACGGAGGTGTGCTCCCCTGCTCGTGGCCGAGTCAAGGAACATGCACAAGCTACCATTGACGGAGACAAGATGGGCGCTGTAGCCTTGCACTGTGAAAAGAGTAAACACCAAGCAGACTGGGATAACACCAAGGTGATGCTGAAGTCGGACACGAGCAGGGGAGCACACCTCCGTGCGTTGGAGGCCATTGCCATTCAACACTGCCAGGATAGGAAAATCCCATTTATGAACGTGCAAAAATCAGCATATAAGCAGATAGGAAGATTAGTGACAGCAGAACTGGATCAAAAACTGACGAAAAGCTGGGAAAAATTCTTACCTTCATTCAGCAACTAGGGATGGGTCGGTAAC
>JAHWFP010040714.1:273-16872 GCA_023313725.1 Lithobius niger
AAAAAAAACTCCTTCCTACTCTTTTTGTGCATCTTTATATCCTGTTGTGAATGTGATTTCACACGCTTTTAGGCAGTGAACCCACCAAATTTAGATAGAATTAAACATAAGCTAAGTCTAGTATTGCATGAAGATAATGGCTCTTTTGTAATTTTTGTGCAGTAGGCATTACATTTCTTAGAGTATATCCCGGTTGCTATCATGGTAAAAGGTAGAGGAGCTGGGGCAACATCGACCTAGCAGGATGTTAAAAACATCCCCCCTCCTCAGAATACCCGCTAGCTCGATATCACCCCGGTACCTAATCATGCACAACTTACCGAGCTATGCTTAAAACAGATGCCGAGTACTAGTTAATGACTGTGGTTGTTGACGCGTATATACTATATAAGCAGGCGAAGTCGACATATTCAGTCTGAGTTCTGTATTTTATCAGCACACGTTATATTTTTTAGGCAAGTACCTTACAATTTTCCTTCAGCGATCTAATAGCATAAATCCTTTTAATTTTTACCGCAGTAGATTTTTAGAATTTCAATCTCAAGGTTAATTATTAGTGAAGGATTTGAATTAGTATCATCCCTCAGCAGATTTTAGTAACGCATGGTTGATGCGCTGCGTTAGGCCTAAACGGGTGGAACCGGCCGAAGCAGCATCACATTTAACTTCTCGTTGGAGACAAATAATTTCATGAACATATAAATTGGGAAACTAATACAACGTAGCATTATGCTATAAATATTAATAAACACAAAGAACACATATTCCTTTTGTTATTATTTATTTTGAATTGGGGTATACTCCAACGAACCAGCCCTGTAGCGTTTGCAAATAATACGACTAAAATATTTTTGCACTCAGCATGTAACCAGAATAATGGTAACTCATGATAATTAATTTGAAACTATACGCACTCGGAATACACAGCAATTGCAAAATAATTAGCACTAGCTGTAACATTACGCCGGTCTAGCCGGTTCCCGCATACCTGAGCGAAATACTGTAGTGGGCAGTATGGAATGAAAAGGGTGCCGACTGCCCCCTGCTTCCTCCTCCGAACTCCCCTGTGGTCTGATTTTCCCCTATGCCCCCCCCCCTCGTAACACCTTTCCCGTCCCGCACCGCTTCCCCCGTCCTCGACCCAGATTCCCTTATTGAGTAGTCGAATATCCCCATCACTGCTCCCCCTTCATTTTAACCCGTGCTGGTTTGTTTTGTTATGGAAGTAAATGTCTTTTTTCAATGGAGGACGCTCAATTGTACGTTTCTCTGTTCTGATACAAAGCACAACAAACCCAACAACGGTTGTGCATGCAGTGATTGTTACTCAACCAACTTTGAAACTCTTTCAAGTCAGCTCTTAAGAGCTAGCTTTATGAATGCAACATGTCGATTGTTATAGGCCACATCTATTTGTTTGACATTGTCGGTTGCTCGCCCTCTTTCATTATACACCCTCTTTCATTGTAGTGCATAATAATGATGAATTTGCTTACCCAACCTAAGCGCATTATATATATAGATTCGTTAGTTTACTGCCAAGTTACAGGCTTCGTGTGAAAACCATAGCCATATTACTGACAAAAGCTCTAGGGCTCTTACTATTGATAAGGGCTTAGGACGTCGACTAGAAAGTGGAAATGAAATTTTTGTTGAATTACCGTAGTCATATTTGTCATCGAAGTATTTACTAGTTGGATGTGTACCAGTGTGTTTTCAGACATAACAATTATATTCAGTATATAAGAATGAAGGGATTAGAAGGGTTTACAATAGTTTGTATATAACAGGCTTGATTCCCCATAAAATGGAGTGTCGTTTGAAGTTTTAAAACTTCATTTACATCAGGAACAAAATCAACTTTTGGGTAAGTTAGGCAAGGACTTTGATTGTGAAGGAGAAAAAATTAAATTTCCGTTATTTCCCTCTCTAAATTGGAAATATTTTGACAAGGTAAGGTGTACGTTATATTCTGAATATTTTGCGTACGTAATGGGTTTGATGCAGTTTAAGTCACCTGCTAAATCTGAGGGGAGATATTCAAATAAAACCTCACGTTTTCCTTGTACTGGGCCTTTCTAATTCTCTAGTGGCAGTTGACCTTTTAAGTCATAAGTGGTATCTAGTTGAACATCCATTCTAAATAAATAATAGGCTCGATTTCCAAGCATCATACCTCGACGTGAGACAAAAAGCCTTGTTTTACAAACACGCCTCTAGACCTAATATGAGAATTGAAACCGGTATCCAAACCGATATCCAAACCAAACTTGAAATCTGGTAAAAGCTTGTTGCGTGCGGGCCTACAACCATTAGAACTGCAACGCCTGCATACAGATCTTGCCCTGACTTACCAGATCTTACACGAAAATTTCCCAATTGTCACCCCCCTTCTTTGACATGTCGCACTATAAAGCTACGCGTGGACACTCCCTTAAACTGGTAGTTGATAACCCACGGTTCGACTGTCGAAAGTATTTCTTCGCTCTTCGGGTGGTGAATCCGTGGAACTCACTGCCGGACGAACTTGTCATGTCCAAGACCATATCAGCTTTTCGTCGGGGCCTTCTCCAGGTGGACCTTTCACGTTTTCTAACAGACGTACGATTAACAATACTATGCTCAACCTGTCTGTCGTCTCCTCTCACCGCAAAATTGGCCTCCTTCAACTTTGAGCTTTTAAATTACCAAAACATAACATTTAATTTTAATAAATGGGAACGGTGTCAGCGGCCATGCCCTTCCGTCTCCTTGTTGAACTCTTACAATCGGCTAAACAATCTTATTATTATTATTATATTCAAAAGACAAGAAGCTGACATAAGGTTTGCAGCACTCAGCATTACAACTACATTTTCAGTATCACAGGTGTACCGTACTTATTGCTATGCATGTTGTAGCCAAATATTTTTTACATCTCCTATTAGCACACTGTGAGTCGAGGCACCATCAGATGCCAAGGCTAGGACATTTATTTCGGTCAATAGTTTTATATGATTTGCAGAGAATTGTCAAACTTGCGTCTGAATCATAGGAAAAGGTTTCATCAAGTGTCACTGTTGATAATGCTGCTCATTTCCTAAATCTACGACATACGTTTGATCTTTTTCGTAGAATGGCTTGCTCCTACCGGTCCGAGTCGTGTTGGGACTGAAGTTGGCTAGGGTTTTTTTTCTAAAATTTGGAGTCCGTATGCATGCTTGATGTGATTCACGTGGAAAGGCTATATCTTCATTGTTGGCGTTTCTAAAGTCACTGTCGTGGTGATCAAGCACGTGTATGTCTTGGCTTACAAATTGTGTGCTTGGGACTCATATGTTTTGGCCAGTCCTATGTTTTGTCAGGAATTACTTGCCGTTGTACGGTTGCATTCCCACATATACTGCGGTTATGTCTGTACCCATAGCAGAGGTTACAACACGGTCCCTAGGGAGAACGTCTTCAATAACTTGATCGCATTGTCGAAATTTATGTAAATAGGATCCACACTAGTGGCACGGTTGCGGTGGAATATGTGCATTTATCGCAGGCTATTGAGATGGGGCTGGTTGGTTGAACTGTGCTAAGGCATTTGTTGAAAAATATAGGGATTTTGTTGCATGTTGCAGAGTCTGTATGATCCATAAGGTTGTAGAGCTTGAGGTGGAGGAAATATTGGAATTTGTTGCAATGAAAATGTTTCTTGCAAGTGTGAGTAATTTTAAACGGATTGGGTGCTTGAAGGTGATATATTAGCTGCTGGGATTAAAGATTCTTTTCTTGGTGTACAAAGATTGTCCAATAATGCGTCTTGTACCGTAAAGGTGAATGCTCTCCTCCTCTTACAGGGGAGAGATATGGTCCGGGGTTTTCGTTTTCCCTTGGTGATAAAAACCCTGGGGTTGCAAAAAGGTGAGCTATGGTCAGGGGGAAAACGGAAGGGGAGGGAAATGTCGAGGTCGTCGAACCCCGAGGATTTTGTGTTGAACCCCCCAGGAAGTATAGAGTAGAAACCTCTAGGGAAAATATTCCACCCTCTAATATCCCAGGGGAAAATGATGTAGTGAGTTATGAATCCGAGGGTGTTTTAACCGAAACCCCAGGGGTTCCTTCCTCTCGACTTGCACAAGAGCATATCTCACCACTTTTCACTTTTCAAAATCCCTGGGGATTTCCCCAAAACCCCCAGGGTTCGACCACCTCCGGTTTCGCTTTCCCCTGGGTTAATTTACCCCTTACCATATCTCTCCACCGTTTGTAAAGTTTCCCTTACTAATTCATATTGTAAGGGAAGCATCGTATCGTCGATTCCTTTGAGTAGACAGATGCATGCTTGAGTCTCAGTTGGATATCCTGTTTGTGTTATCGCTTCCGTCAGGCCTCTGACTCGTTTTACTTATGTGACTACATCCTCTGTTGGGTGCATTGTCTCTCGGATTAGATCGGATGCTGTATATGCATCTGTGTTATCTCAGCAGTGAGTGCATATTCGCTTTTAAGTCTGTCCCAAATGATGTTCGCATGGTTCACTCTTTCGAATTGTATAAAAAGATGAGGGGGAAATCATTTTCTGTAACGCAACTTTTTTTTTTGTTACATTGAATACGGGGAGGGGGATTTGCATTAATTTTTATAGCTGAATATTCTAGTATTTTATTTATGATGCGTTGTAAACGAACGTTTTTTTTTTTAACTTTGCAACCAAGCTGAAATCAAATTAAACTACGAATTTGTACGCTTGAGTTTTGAGCAAACTTTGAAGCGTCAAAACTTCCCTCATTTCCACTCACCCAACAGTCCCCCCCCCCCCATGGGTGACACTTATGACAAAGGGGTCATACCCTGCGCTACACAAAATTTTACAAGGTCCAGCAATGCCAACAGTACCGATATTTTATTACGGTAAACTCCCTTACCTTTCCTGTTCACACTCACTGGCTTAATCTAGCCAAGCGCTCTGAATACAACCAGTATCTTCCCTCATCCCCACCCAACCGTCGCCTCCACCCCCCCCCCCCCCCCCCCCAAAAAAAAAGAAACGCTTGGCTAGCTAACTCGTAGTAGCCTAGTAACATACTACGAATTAACTACGATACGATAATTTCTTTTACCACTTCAAATCTCCGTGTGGTTCACAACTCCTTTGCAGTGCAACCATAGGTTGTTTACTTTTGCTTGTCCTCCATGTTTGTACCACGCTATAGGATACATTGTTGATACCGTTACAATAATGTAGCCTATCGCGCGCTGCATGTTACTTTGGGAACGAACAAGCACCTGCCGTAAAGAAGTTAGGTAATTGCTCTACGGTAAGGGACCGGTCATTATTTATCGCCGGGTTGGGGGGGGGGGCCCTAAATTTTTTGGCCCCCCCCCCCCCCCCCCCCATGATGCGTTTACAAAATTTTGAAGCTATTACTACTGTACCATTACTGCAAGTATAGCTTTTACAAAGAACTTTGTAAAAAAGTCTTGGCACCTGGTTTCTTGGCTGCTTCGGTCTTTTAGGTGCTGAATATGTTACAGATCGGCATACAAGCAAACAGTGTGTTCATCGTGTTTATTGTATGAATCTCGACAAGAGATGAGTGTAAGGAACATTTTATAGAACATTTTTTTAACCCAACATGTCTTTTCATTAAACACGAGATAAGTTTTGTAACTAATGGATGCTGTCGGTGTGGAGAGCTACTTACTTAATTTGGCTACAGCACTATTGAATCTTGGCTACAGGAATCATCTGCAGACAGTCTCAAGTATACGAAAAGCGCATTTTCTTTTTTTTGGGAGGGGGAGGGGGGAGTCACATTATTTTTTGACCTTGGTCAAGATTTTTTCAGGATCTCGAAGGGGGAGGGCGAGTCATTGAATATTTCGTGGTCGCATTTTCATTTCCTCCAGCCCCAACAACACCCGGCCATAAATAATGGACCGGTTCCTAACAATAGGCAACTTTCGGTTCACAGCAACAAGTCAAAATCGTTAACTTAAACATTGCAAATGTCATGACAGTGTTTTGAAGCATTTGAAATTTACAAAACTGCAGAAAACTAAGCAATCAAATAACAACATACGAGCGAATGCGAGAAAGGCATTAAAAATGTTTAAATCAAGTGCATTTCCGAAAAAAAAACCGATTGTTGCGATTTCTCACCGCTCCCCGCTGGGTGAAACTCGAAACAAGGATTGTAGCCAATGCTACACGCTATTTACAAGGTTTTCAAGCAAGTCATCCATTTTGAGGGGATGTGAGGGGGAAAAAAAGCGTAACTTCGTGGTGCTCGTTCACAATTTACAGGACCTCAAAATACAATCAAAGTTAGGTCATCAGTTCCTCAAAGAGTTTGCAAACGTTGACACTTGTTTCAAATCGAAAATTCCCTACGGTCGTGAGCAAGGTGTCGTGAGCACCATCAATTCTTTATTTTGTTGCTTTTAAGTTTAAGTTTCAAATTTCTCTGGGAAAGTTTTAAAAAGACTCCAGAGGTTACAGCCCTTTTACAGTTTTAGTAGTGATCTAGATTTACAGTTTATAGTGACGACAACAAAGACACTTGGCAATTTTTAGTTCTCTACCAGTATGGCCTAAAATTATGATGCAGCAACATTATTTTTCCAGTTGGCGTTATTCTTGCTTCCAGTTACGGTTGACAATTTTTTAATTTTACATGTGGACAATTTTCGTTTCAATTAATTTCGAATCCTGGTCTCAGTGTGTTCCAATTTTCTTGAAATACGTTACATTTTTCAGGGCGAAAAGGGAAAAAAAATGAACGTTTTCACGTAGAACAAAGTGCCGGACGTCCATACCTCGGAGCGTTTTTTTTTTCCAAAATTTGCACCTCACATTACAAATTAATTTTTTTCAAGCCCAAACGAGTTTTTTTTTTCAAGATTCCTTAGAAGTAGTCACTCGGTTCACACTTTCTTTTTGCATTAGATTTTTGTTATGTATTCGATGTTAAATTTGAAAATGACCACGGCGACGTGGAATCCGGCGTTTAGGCCTTACAGCAACAGGCGGTGGTAGTGGCCACGGCTGCGGGGTAGATGGAGGGAGGCCGTGATTGGCTTCCGTGGTTGAGCGAAACGCTGATCGGTCGTGGAGTGGACGGGTAGTTGGCAGGCTGGAGAGAGAAGCGCTGCCGCAAGCTTAAGGTGCTGCTCGGCGGGCGGGAGACCTTTTGCCGCGGATTCCGACTAGACGGAGTCTAAGTTGCAACTATTTGCCAATTGGGTTTTTATCGTTTGAGTTGCTAGAAGTCTAACGTCCAACTTCTAATGTCTCCATCTACAATATCAACACCGTTTTAAAACACCTGGTCGTCAGTGCGTGCATATGATAGTGCAAAGTGTGCCATTTCTCAGCGACATCTAAAGGACCCAAATAACAGAAGAAAACTTCCAAACCCAAGAATGTTTCGGTTGGGTTGTGCAGCTCAAAATCTTTGGAGAGCTGTGATCATTCAAAAGAACACAAGTCTGCGAATTTGTCATTCTCGATGCTATAGGTCTTGACCCATTCGCAGCTGAAGTACCACAAGGCTACGTTTACACAACGACTCGCATCTGTTTTCTCTCGCAGCCAGAAGCTAGAAATCACCTGAAATTCCAACATGGCGGCGGTTTTATCTCTGCCAGCTGGCAACGAACACTGAATACGAGTTCAGAAGCGACTGCGAAGATTGTTTCGTCAGGTTGAGTTCTTTATCTTATTGTCACGAAACAAAACACTGCAAGCATTTCCTCAAACAGTGCAGGATTTAGCTAATCCAGGTAGCGTTGTTACCATGGCAACGCCATCTTTGCCATCGCGATTAAATTCTAGCTGCGAGAATGCAAAGGCGAGTCCTTGCGTAAACGCGCCGTAACAGCTGCAAGATTACGTTTAAGCGAAACCTCTCTGAGGAACATTGAACAACACAGGACAACATTATGACTTGGTTTGGTTCACAAGTGTCTTTCTATAATCCAATTCTGAAATGCGTTTCAAACTATCAAATGATAAACGAAGCAACCCCAGAGTCTACTATCGCATTTCAACAATTAATTGATGGCAAAGATGACAGGGTCATTTCAAACATGAAAGTCACAGAGTTATTGTTGGTAACTGCTCGCCACGCGGAACTTACAAAACCAAGGACTATGTAACGTCACTGTACCGTACGTAGCAAACATCTTAAAAACAAAATTAGGACCTCGTTTGGTCCACAAGTGTCTTTCTGTAATCTAATTCTGAAATACGTTTCAAACTGTGAAATGATATACGCAACTAATATTGAGACAGGAAGTGTTATTGAAGCAGGGGTTATGGGAACCTATGCTGATGGTAATTCCCTTCAACTGTACGAAAGCTGCATAAAAATTAGACGGGACATCCTAACCCAGCACTAAAACAAATTCGACGTTGCCACCAAAATCAACAGATAACATAAGACAATGTCACCCCTCAAATACCCCCAAATCTGTACAACAGGTTTACTCAGTGGTGTTTTGATACCGGAGCGGAGAGGCGCCCCAGCACTTTTATTTTCCCCAGATAGTGGTGCCTACAAATGTGGGACGAGTATGTACAATTTGGAGACAATCAAATCCAAGAATTGTGCAAACATTTCAAACTATGTTTCAGTAAAGCGAGAAATGCTTTTCGCGACTATGTGGACAATGATGGTCGTAAGATTCCATTAAAAAAAAACCCGCATGGCGCATCCTGGTTATTTCGTACAGGTTTTAGCCACATGAACTTGATTGTGACTGATCGTCTTTCGTTCAGTAATGCTTGTTCGACACGTTTCATCGTTAATGTTCATCAAGTTGCACGGACCACCTATGAAGTTATGGGAGCCTGTTAAATATGTAAAGTATTGGTTGCGTAGTAGCCATCGATCAGCTGATGACAACAGTTAAAAATGTCTTTCTTTCTCAGGCTAGTGTATTGTGTATCCTCACAAGGCCAGTCTTTAATGCAGACTGAATGCTTCATTTATTCTTTATTTATGGGAAAGGGACTGTCGAAATCGAAACTGACCCGTTTTGGGAATATTTGTAGTAGGCCTAAGTACTTACAGTTGAAAGTTGTTCAGCTGCTGTTCAGCATTTCAGTTGGGAGCCACAGTACTCTCTGATGAAATTCAACAAACTTAAGATTTTATTCTCCAAGGCAAGAATGAAAATTGACACGGAAACCAGGAGAGTCGCTATGGGGGAAAAAAACCCAATGAAGAATGTTACTCTCATTTTATCGAAAGATATCATATTTACTGGATCGGGCGGAAACATTTATCTTGCCAAAACTATTTTATTTGCCCTGGAATTTCGACAGATGACTGGTTTAGCAGAAGCTGTTAGATTGTTGACAGGTTTGGACGTGGAGTAATAGCAAACGAATAAGTAAAAGAGGCTGAAACTCCATGTGGGCTATTCCTTCATCAAGTGTGCATTTCAGTAAGCACAGACATCAACAGAAGACCTCATCAGATGGGAGAACATCATTCCATGACACTAAACCACACGCCACGGCTGTTTGCCGTGATGCACCCATCACGTGACTGGGCTAGTTCACTCAGACGGCCAAAGATCCGCTATTCCCGTTCATCATTGGCTAACTCACGATGACGTCACGGCAAACAGCTGTGACTTGTGGTATATAGTGGTTGCACCACTCAGCAAACAGTCATGTCTAACAATGAACGTTCTGAAGATGAACAAGTGACAAAATTCCGTTCATTTACGCATGAGCAAAAGACGATTCAGCCATATTTTGTATGTCAGATCAGTTCGATTGATAATCTCCCACACAGCTGTTAACCACCAATGGCCCAAGTGCTTGAAAGAAAAATTGCCAGAAATGAAAGAACTTGTATGTGTTGCCGCGCAATACAAGATGTCAATTTTTTTACTTCAGAAGAACCAGTTCCATCATGAAGTTGCTTTAACCATGGCGCAAGAATAGCACTATTGAATAAATTCCTGTTACATCTAGTGCACCAACGTGAGAGGCTGCAGTATTTACATTACTCAAGTTAAGTGAAGACAAGGCAAAAAGTGAAATTACCATTCACAGGCATTGTGGGTGATCTTTTCATGCACTTCAAGTTGCTAGAAATAATGAACAAGGAGAAAGAAATATTTTCCAAAGTGACTGAAAATAAGCGACTTTCACATAGTATGTAATAAATTTTGCACCTGTCATTCGCAAGAGATTTGGGATATTAGGCCTAACTGACTTGCTCATAGAATTTGGAGTTGTTGTTGCTGGGTCTGTTTAAGGTGTGCTTTTTCGTAAACATTGTAATAGATGCATGGTATCCTTGAATGCATAGAATGGTCATGAAACCAGAGTCTTCATGGAATGGATTAGTCAAACAGCAGACACAGTAATGCATAATATAAAAGACTAGCTGTAACCCCGGCGTAACATACGCTGGTCTAGCCGGTTCCCGCATACCTGAGCGAAATACTGCAGTGGGCAGTATGGAATGAAAAGGCTGCCCCCTGCTTCCTCCTCCGAACTTCCCTGCGGCCTACTCAGTTGTATGGTCTGATTTTCCCCAATGCCCCCCAACCCCTTTCTCGTCCCGCACCCGACCCGGATTCCCCATTCCCCGTCCCCCTTCCCCATCCCTGCTCCCCCTCCATTTTAACCGTGCATGCAGTGATTGTTACTGAACCAACTTTGAAACTCTTCAAGTCTGCTCTAAGAGGTAGCATTATTAAAGCAATATGTCGATTGTTACTGATTGTTAAAGTACACACCCGTTTGTTTGACATTGTCGGTCGCTCGCCCTCTTTCATTGTAGTGCATAATTCATTAACACTGGCCTCGCCAGTGTTAGTAAGGATCGACCTAGGATCTCTGTGGTAAACTTTCAACTTTGAGAGCTTATAACTCCGTCAAAATGTAAAAATTTTAAACCAAATTTGGAATCTAGCCTTGACTAGTCAAGGCCTGTCTACGGTCCAAAAATTGTGAAATTCAGTCCATCCAAACCCGAGATTCAGAGCGGGGCCAAATAGACAACTTCTTGTTCTGCTTCTTCTTCTGCTTCTTGTTGTTGTTGTTCTGGGAATACTTTCGTCTGTCCTCTCTACAGGTCAAACTATTTGTCCTGTAACGCTTGTTCTTAGCTCATTTTACAGGTCTTGCTCCGTAGATGTGCCCTTTCCATAAGGCCTTTTCTAATTGGTTAAGCGGTTCAGGGGTTACGGAGCTCTAAACGACCGGATTGATTGTTTTACATTGTTTTAAACATTGTTATTATGCAACAATGCCATTTAGCAAACGCCAGCTGCAAGACATAGAATAAAGATTAAAGGATTTGTTTCTATTGTTAACACTTGCGATAGCCAGGTTAGTAAGGGCCATAGCAATTTATCGAGCTTAAAGGCGGCGCAACAAAACAAACAACAAATTAATTATAAAGGTGTCACACATAAACCCCACCACCTCATCCACCACCACACTTATTTATTACAATTCTCAAAGTAACACGGATTAATAAACAAAAACGTATCGTTAAAAGTTGGAAGTAAGGGTCTAAAAGTCAAAACCTGTAAGGAACACGGACAAGTTATGACTTTAAGGGTCTAGGTGTCAAATTTGGCCAGTAAGACGCTGCTAAGCATTAGACCCTTACTACCCGGTGATCATGTTAATGACTTAGTAAGGAAAATTGGAAATCAGCCAACAGCGAAAATCATACAGTTCAGTAAGCCACCTTTATGCACTTACGTTAAATCGGAGTGGCATGACTCAGATTCGAACCGGCTACCCAGTTCGCCCCCAGATCACTTGGATAGCACCTTAATCTCTCCGTTGCACTTCGATGAAACGTAAATGCATAAAGGTGGTTTACTGAACTACGCTTACGCTTGTAGAAGGTTGTCTTGCTTGGAATCGCTGCCATGTTACCAAACCGAAAAAAAATGTCAACCTAAAGCAAAGCAGGAAACCCACACCCCCACTATCATTGGATCATCTCATGGGTCTTTATAGGACGATTTTAAACAGCTGTTCGTCAAAAACCGGGTAGTAAGGGTCTAATGCTTAGCAGTTTCTTACGGGCCAAATTTGACACCTAGACCCTTACAGTCAAAGCTTGTCCGTGTTCCTTACAGGTTTTGACTTTTAGACCCTTACTTTTAACGATACGTTTTTGTTTATTAATCCGTGTAATGATGAATTTGCTTGCCCAACCTAAGCGTATTATATATTAATAAACAAAAAAGGAACGTTAAATGTTTAGAGTAAGGGTCTAAAAGTCAAAACCTAGAAGGAACACGGACAAGCTTTGATAGTCAGGGTCTACGTGTAAAATTTTGTAAGAGGCTGGTAAGCATTAGGCCCTTACTCCTCGGTGGTTAGCTTATAGTTCTACTCTGTTCGGACAGAACGTGTGTTTGAACGGTTGTAGCAGGTTTTCTTTGTTCTTAGAATATTTTTATGGAACTTTAAGAACATAACTTTCTTGGGAAGTTTGGCATTTTGTCTTTCGATGCTTTAGAATTGTTATTAAATTTCGTAGATTTACGGTAGAGGATAACCAGTAATGCTCTCTGCTGTGAATACCCTGCCATGTTACTAAATCGAAAAATAATTTTCAACATAAAGTTGGGCCCAGACCTGCTCATTAGGGAAATGGTGGCGACTTTGTTTTGAGAAGCGATTTTACATGCAATTGTGCTCCTAAAAACGGTAAGCCCAACCACTTTTGGATAAAATGTCCCCAAAAACAAAATGGCTGCCAAAATTCAAAATGGCTGCCAATGAAGCAATAACTAAGGTTCTAAACGGCCCCCAAAGTTTTGTCACATATGCTTTTCATGGTTTTCGAGGTCGCAGAACCCATTTTTACACTCTAAAATACACTTGGACTAATAGGATTCAAAATGGCGGCTGAAATTCAAAATGGCGGTCAAAAATACATCGCGGGCTACTAAGTTGCCTAGAAATTTGTGTTATGCATGGTTTCGGGGGGTTACAAAGTTGGAGAACCTACTTTTTTATTAATAAAACATACCTGAACTGTTTTATTCAACTGGCATTTTATAAAAAGTAAAGTTAAAGACTTTTTGATTCGCCCATATAGCTATTAGCTACGTGTATGTCGTTTTTAGCGTTCTGAAATAAGAGTTGAAAGATCAGATATTATATCCTAGAATTAATTATAGTTATGATACTATTATACTGAATCATAAAATATGAAAAATATTAATTGCATTATAATAAACATTTCATATAAGTCGTATAAAAATTAATTTCAGTACATTTCTTTTTCTGTTTTCGTAGAATAATGGAGAGCGATTGTTTTGAAGAGAGTAGGCATCTTGAAAGCGGCACGTCTACTTCACATTCACATGAATCATTTTTACAACCAACGTTTTGTCCCTCCCATGTTGATAACAGCGAGTCAATTGCGTGCAGAATTTGCTTTGCTGTATGCACTCGCAAGAATGCCAAAAGAAATTTGTTTGAGACTGTGGCAGACAAGAAGAAATTTAAATCATTTGCCCTTTGGTGGGCTAAGGTTGAACATAACTATAATCTAGTTTATAGCAACATTGACTGGGACTCTACAAAAGAATTATATGCCCATAAAAGATGCAAAACTTATTTCTTTCGTGAAGCACTACTTGAAGCTCAAGTACCTATTTTGGACCGTCCATCATTGTCGGATATGACAGAACTTCAACAGACTGTTGAAAGTGCAGGAGAAAGCTCAGTATCGAGCACAGAGACACCTAGAAAGAGTTCTCGGAAAAGACTAAAGTATACTTCTTCTTGGTATGATGTTGAGAAGAAATCGTGCATTATCTGCCAGGAAAGTAAAAAAACTACGAGCTATTAAAGGCACTGTTGAAGAATGGCACTCGGCGTGTCGCCGCAGTCGCCGTGAGGAGGTGGTGTTGGCCCGTTTGCGCATTGGTCACACTCGACTTACTCACTGTTTCCTTTTGCGGGGGGGGTTGACCCTCCTGAATGTTATTGGTGTCGGCGGCCACTTACGGTCCGGCACTTCCTTGTTGATTGTTGCCATCTTGATGGTTTTCGTCGTCGTTTCCATCTTCCGCATGACATTGTGCGTCAATTGGGCGATAAGTCTGTCCTCCTGTCCGGTGTTTTTCAATTTTTTTCAGGAGGTACAGATGTATGACAAGATTTAGGTTAGGGGTTTGAATAATATCTCTGTAATGAGTGGTGCAGTGGCAACCCAGACCACTGCACTGTGACTGAGGTTGGCGCTAATGACCAAGCTGTCGACGCGCCATTAAGCCTCATCCCCCCCCCCCTCATAGAATTAAATACACGAGTATAAGAAAACTATTTGCCTGGCATGGATCACACGTAATTCTAAACAGACGTTAAAAATGGCGACCATATCAAAACCAGCTCAGAAGTTCAGGGAAGAAATATTTAAACAGCAAATTTCTATTAATGCATCACCATCCTACTACAACCAACCTACAGCTACTATTCTCGACGGGAAAGGCAGCATAACAACACGTAAAAATGGCATGAACTGCGCCTGTGATGTCACGGATAAACTTCTTGATTGGTGTGTTCCAGACATTTGCTTATACTGGTTGAACTTTATAGACCCCTATTACTGGCACCCACGAAAATCAGTTATTATTTTATGTGATTTTGCATTTTTTTTTTAAATCTGCTACGAGGCAAAAGTTTCAAATACGTCTAGCTCCAACTACTTCGAAGAGATGTCTAGACGGAAGGTTGGTAAAACAGAAGAAACAAACTTCTGCACCTGGCACAAAAACCGCCATAGGTTTACGTTTATCTGTAACGCACTTAAAAATAGTCCATTTTTAACGCGAGAAACTCCCATTCTTTTTTTTTTGGTTTACTTTAATTTTTTTAAGAATTGTTTGCGTTTGATGTGGTGGGCAAACAAATAGCAAGGGCAGCATAGGGTGGGACAGCGTTCCCTCCCACCCTTACCTCACACCATCGTCTCCAGAACCTTCTGTCCCCACGCCCTCTATGCCCTTTTTTTTGTGACTACATTCGTCCACCCTTCTGCCTCGGGGGATTTTCAGGGGTAAGGACGGCTCGGTTGGGGGAGGGGAACGGCGTATCACTGGCCATTGAACGCTCTCGAACAGAACGCCATGGTCCGGTCGCCGTAATATATATCTATAAATAACTAGGGATCTAGAAGAGCACGGCAATGTATCGATCATATTTATTAAAGAATTAAAATTGCATGGAGCCACCTTTAGTAGCAGAAGCAGCAGTAGTAGCCCGAGTCCATGCTACCGAGTTGGGTTCTCTTTTTAATCAAATAACTTTTCTTGAAAATTGAATTGAAAGTTGGTCATTGGACGGCGATCCATCCAGGACTTTGAGTGAGCGAGCGGCTAAGGTGGTTGGGCCGTTGCCTGCTTGTTTGCTGGTTTGGTGGAACGAAGGACGGACGGACGAACGAACGCTTCGATGGCCGCTGGCTATTTCGCTGGCCGGAGCCCCGCCTGACTGACCGTTCACTTCTCATCTTTAATTTCATTACTGGGGAACTTCAATGCCCACGGCTACGAAGGAACTCAAACTCTGGAAAGTGCACTAGTCTGTGTATTGGAGTTGGGGTCGGGGTGAGGGGGACGACATTTTGGTGCAAGTGTGTGCGCTCTGTAAGAGTTAGTTCGAGTCAAGTAAATGTCTGGAGTTAAAAACGAATTGAGAGTTAAGAAAAGGCTCACTTTTCAGTAGGATGGTGGAATAATATCAAAAACTCATCCTGAAATTCTGCGCTGCAAAAGATTGCTTCGGTTCATTTATTTTAGAACATTCGTTTGCACTAATAGTCCTAGGTGTAAGCAAACAAAAAACTGCACTTTGTGAGGATAACACCATCTCTGCTGTACTTCATGTCCACACCCATGGCAAACTTTTAGGAAGGGGTGCCCACTGAAACCTGTCCAAAAACCAACATGGCGGCCATATTGTTTTTAAAATGGCCGCTGTACAATACAAAAATTTGAAAATCTTACTGATGTTTGTAAGTTTTTTGCTGACTTCTAGGTTTTAAGGTGTACCAAATTCAAAAACAAATGCTCTAAATAATTGCCAGGACTTTACACAATGAGTTATCCAAAATGGCGGCCAAAATGGGGCAAAACGTCAAGTGTTTTTTATAATTTTAAAATATACTGATAGAGTAGAGGGAGGTTTGAATTATTTCTCAAAATGGTGAGTTTATTTGCAATGACTAGTAACTAGCAAACACCAGGTAAAATCCATAGTGTAGTGTGTTCGTAATTAGGAACTAAGTTGTGGCTGTGTCTATATGCTGTAGCACTGCATTTTTCTTCCAATTCACCGTAAGTTACAACTTTAAACTGGTGCAGTAGCCGTTATAATTAAGATAAATAGCTGTAAGTAAGCTTAGATGAAAGATGGAGAAGTTTATTTTGGAACAAGGTCAATTCAAACGTTTTATTATAATTAGGAGCTAAGCTATGGCAGTTTATCTCCACTGTAGTGGTGTGCTTTCTGCGTCTATTTACCACAAGTTACATCTTTAAACTGCTGCAATAGCCGTTCTAATTAAGATAAATGGATGTAATTAGGCTTAGATGACAGATGGAGATGTATATTTTAGAATG